>JAULCA010061322.1:0-17331 GCA_032360845.1 Crassadoma gigantea
CGCAAAAATATTTTTATGGAGCTATGTCATGGCATTCATTACTTTCATTTACAATCAATTGATTTGTTTACCTATTTTATCAATATGTCTTACTTCCTTGTTTCACAGTTTATAGTCTTATCCTATTGTAATGACAGTAAAAGAAATCCTGGACCTAAACAAAAGTTTAATCTGGTTCATCTCAACGTACAATCTCTCAGAAATAGAAATAAAACCCCACTTATTGAAACCGAGTTTGAAAATAATGATATTTTATGTATTACTGAATCTCACTTAAATCCCCTGATATCTGATTTTGACATTCAAGTAAAATCTTTTAATCCAATTCCATATAGAAAAGATAGAACTACTGGTCCGGGGGTTATAGTTTATCATAAAAATACTGTGGTCACACAAAAAAAGGCTTGACTTGGAAAGGGATGGTGTTGAATTACTCTGGTTAGAGGTTTTAATAAACGATCATAAATTTCTCCTTGTGTGTATATATAGACAAGATAGTATTATTGAATACTGGGATAAACTTGTTGATACATTAAATAAAACTTCTGATACTTCAATGGATTTTATACTTACAGGTGATATTAATATTTATATGCTAAATATACCACTTAATGATCTTTTATCAAGACTCCTTATAAAACATAACTTAAGTGGTCTTATAAATGAACCTACAAGAATAACACCTGATAGCACCACTTCTATTGATGTCATCTTTACGAACAACCTAAACCTAATAAAAAATACTTCCGTATCACCACCATTCTGTAGTGACCATTCATCAATTCATGCCCAAATCTCTTTGACTGTGTTCAAACAAGTGAATTATAAGAAAACTATTTTGAAAAATGATGAAGCTGATTTGTATAGTATGAATAATGTTCTTATTAATATTGATTGGTTGAATTTATCATTCAATCTTGATTCTGATTCATTTAACTCATTTATCATTAATTTAATCATAAAACAAGTCGATAGTTTTATTCCTATCAAAATTATTACTGTATGCCCAAATGATAAGCCATGGAAGAAAAACATTATTAGACCAAAAATGAGACAAAGTCACAGAATTCATAGAAAGGCAAAATCAAAAATAATCTGCACTACTTGGAAAGATTTCGAATACTCAGGAATGAAACTTTTGACTTGATTCGTGAGGCAAATACGATGGCCGATAGCGGCCGACAAAACACTCCTATAAGTAAAAAGTGTTCTGTCTGACACTTTGTCAATTCACTAGGTGACAGTTTACACATTTTGTTAAAAAAAGTGAACTGTCATGACACTTTGTCAATTCATGCCGGGCAGTTTACATTTTTACTTTCACAAAATAAACATCTGGAAGGAGGAAGTTAAGGGGATGGTGGGGAGTGGGAATAGGGGGAAGGATAGAATTACATTACGAGAGCCGAGAAGAATGCCATAGGTACGATAACTGGCGATAAGGGCAACGTTGATTTATTGTAAAAACCATCGGTATGTCGCGCGTTTAACATTTTCGAGGGAACCCTAAGAAGACAGTCACATATTGCAGTGCGACAAAATGTAAGTATAATTGGCGAATTGAACATGAACAACGTCAAGTTTTATTTGTATGTGTAAGGAAAAAATACAATTTAGAATTACAAGTTACTTTTTTATTTCCAGGTCATTCTTGCATATCCGTAACTCAGACGACGACGGGGATACTGTCATTTTATTCCCAATCACATCTGAAGAAGGGGTTACGCTTTCAGACTTACGCATGTATCCCTTTCATTCGAAATACATTTGAATTTTTTATATATAAACCAAAGCCTTAATGATAACGATGCTTAGGAAATAAGCAACATAAACTAGTTAAATTAATTATATTGTGCATTTCATGCAGGATGTGCCTTCCCTACATTGACGTCACTCCGATACAAAGATGGCTCGGAAAACCAATTCCATCATATTCTCTGTCGAGATGGGGTATTTGTTCCACCTCACGATGGCTGGGATAAAAATGGAAGAGTATACACGGCTATCAGTGGTACAGATCGTAAGTGAACATCATTTCACCCATTTATATAATGTTTTTTCTATCACAATGCTAGTTCAGTACCTGCTTTTTCAAAAAAACAACAACAATATGTTACCATGGATGTAGTTTTGCACACCAAAGGCTGTACAAATAGTATAATTAACTAGAATAATGCTTTGTTTACAAGTTGTTACTGTAATAAACACATGTGAGTGACCCCGATAACGTTAGCCGTAATAAATTTGCAGGCCTACACTGGGACAGGCTTGTTGCTAGGGCAAGCGAAGACTAGCTACAGCTACAGTGTAAATGATATTTATCATGTGACTACAGTATTTGGTGCCTTACCGGTACATGTACATATTTTAGGCAGCGATCTGATTTATGCAAATGTTAATTGGACACGGCAAAGTTATCACGGCAGGTGAATTATTCTTAATTTACTCAAAACATGCAGTTTGCTGTAGATTGTATGACATTGTATGGCAGACACCGAGGCCATCAGTAGGTACCCAGTTAATATAAAATAGTAGTCCTTGTACATCATTTTAAAATCGCAGAACAAAGCACTGTTCTTATTCTATTATGTTATTATAGACTTTAATTGTTTTGTTTGAGTTATTTTCGATAGTAACCTTGTAGTATTATATTTTCATACATTCGTCTTTGATGGATTGTATAAAGTACGTATTTAGAGTTGACCACGAATGAATGTAACCTAAGGCCAACTCCACCAGGCCGATGTCACACAGGTCAAATTCCGTCGCTTTCAGATATTTTCTTGATATTAGGAAAGAAAGTTGTTGATTAAGACTTGACGAAGAAATAGTTGCCATGGTCACCGGGACATAAACTCTAAACTGGTAGACATTTGCTTAAAATCAAAGTTGATCAAGAAATAATACAGTAAAATATCAAGGTCGACAGATGAAAGTTCTAGGTCACGGAGGTAAAATTTTGTATCAATCAAGCACCTAGAAAGCCGATCCGATAACAATGCTGCCATACGTGCTGTTGCGAGATATATTGCAAATCAAGGATTATGCTTATTCGATATGATCTGAATTGAGTTAAACATGTCTGTTGTAACAATTTGAAAATAAACGTTGTCTGGAGAACAATAAAAACGTTTTAAGCCATGCGAGAAGTAAATCATCCCTTTTGTAATAATGTGATACCATAACTTCGCAGTTTAATTGATTTATCATGAATTTGGCGACAGGCCTGTGTTTAAGTGTACAATAAAAAATGTTTCTTTTTCTCTCGCTCTCTCTTTCAGCAAAAGGTAATTCAAGGTTTGGGATTTTCGATTCCTACAGAAGACGATTAACCAGTAGAGGTAGAGATGGTGATCAAACAACTCAAAATCAAAGATCGACCACGAGATGCAGGGTGACAGAAAGTCCATATACAACAGTATGTAATGCAGTTTTACAACGTAGCAATTACGGAAGTATTTGTTTGTATGTGCATATGTTTTGCAAATCAATATACAGATATACATAATTTACCATCTGAGGGTCTCAGATATTTATCATTCTCTCGAGTAAAATGTGTACCGCCACGCAATGCATGTTACCTTTTTCATACCAATGTCGAGGGGGGGGGGGCATCATATTTCATGCATTAAAGCTCTTTGTACCATACACATTGTATATATACCTCCAAAGTCAGAGATCTTTATAGTGATTAACTTAAAGTGTTCAAAAGACAAAATACCTGAAAACATATAATATCTCAGATGACCGTTAAGGACATGGATCTCTTGTGTGTAGTTAATTCCATCGCATGTGAAATACACATTTGATTAGGTTGAAACAAAAACTACTGGCAAGTCATACAATCTTCAGGTCTTTGAGTATGGATGATCAGACAGAACATTTGATATGTTAGATGTGATTTATGCTGTGTTTGCTTCATGTGGAATCGTATTTTCACTTCAGATCAAAGTTGGACATGGACATTTCAATTCGGAGAAATTTACGAAAATCAGCGCCCACAGTTTATCTGGCCTTGGTGGTATTGTAACAGTTGGACCTTTTCTCAAAACAGCAAATACTGCTAATGAAATAAAAGTTGCTGCCTTTTCAAAGTTCTGCTCCGTAAACCGCGGATTTCGAAGAAAATACAAGAAACGGGAAGAGAGATTACTCCTTGTTTATCCGGATGGATCAATCGTTGAAACTCTCCCTGACCAATCTGAAGACTTTACACTGCAAGGATATCGTAATTTCCTTGATCCAAATCAGCGATATGACAGAATCCGCCTGTTTCTATGTGATAAAGGTATCCTATTAATCCTCTATTATTAGTGTTAGTGTAGATTTAACATTGTTAACACTTGGGAGACAGCATAATGGAAGGTTAATCTAAGCAACAAGTCAATCAGATAAATCAGATTAAACCTGAATCCTAATTTTCTTTCTCTTCTCATAAGAAAACTTCGACTACCAGCACCTATATTATTGATTTATATCTAAGCGTTGGACAGTTTTTGGCCAATTCTTTTGTTTCTTTTTCAATAATTGTAACTTACTTGTAACATACCATTTTTATAAACTTAACCATTTCCTCTAGTTCTGCTTGATTATGTTTGTCACCAAATAATCTAGCATACTTGTCATCCTTCTTTTATGGAACACATAATTAACAAGACGTGATACTTTTATAATTTAGTAATGAATCGATGAATGAGATTCGACCCCGATTGCCGTACTGTAAGGAATGAATTAATTTACTGACGTGAGTCAATGAATCGCACGACAATACTCCCTCAAATTCCCTTGCAGTAATAATTTATTGCCATTCCATGGATTCATCTTTTCGTAAATTTGTGATAACAGTAATACGGCTCTCTTACAGAAAACTATGATCATTTCCATAAGGGAGTGGAAGTTATCACGGATAGTTCATCTTCGGACGAACTTCCAGAAATATCCATACACACTACACGACCTACTATTGCAAAGAATGCTGCGTCACCATCGGACATTGCAGATGAAAAGGATGACACATTACCACTTGTTATCACAGTTGACATCAAATATGGAGAGCGTGTGATCAACCAAAATTTTCCAAACAACACGAACGCATCAGTAAGTTACTCAAATTTAAGTGTTAAGTAAACTGAACACAATGTCACTGTTATTGAAAATATGCATTGTAGTACTTATCTTTTTTTTCAAACAGCTGATGTAATGAAACATGTAAATATAGGGTACCTATGGTTATAATATATCATTCATATATGTTCTGCACAGAAAAGGGTGCTATACATCTGTTGTTAAGAAACGTTTTATTAGTCCAACAAAAGTTTTACACCAAATGTGATCTGATACAGTTTCAGTCTACAATCTTGTTTCTTCAGAAAATGCTGCTAGTATATGATATAGACGCATTTTGATAACTAACTAATTGTTGAATGAGTTAAAAAAGTAAATACTTACATAAGAGATTATAAATGTGATTTGATACATGATTTCAACACTTTTTCATCATATACGTATTTAAAATAAGATGACTCACACTTTTTGTGTAGGTTTTGTTCGCTCATGTCTATGAAAAAATAAACAAACGTGTGATGCTAAGAGTGGGAGACAAGTACGTTAACCCAGATGACAGATTGATGGAACTGACTTCAAACGCATCTCTGTTGCTCTACGCAGAGGATCATGGGAGGTACGGCCTATTGTACAAATAAAAAATTGTTTTGACCGGATGTCATGTCATCGTTGTTTTAATTACGATTTTGACCTCAGTGACATATTTTAAACAAATGAGTTTTATAACATGTATCAGTTTCCATTGAAAAGGCAAATATAAGCTGATACATAAAGCAATGGTCATAATATAATATGTTGGTCATGTGGATACTTCATGCAATACGAAAGCTTTTGTGGCTAATACTTGTCAAAATATTGGAACCCTTCCTATGTCTAAAGTAAGAAAACCAGGTGTTTTTGATTTGAGCGCATGTATCTGCCTCCAGTTATAGCGTATATTTTGTATCAGCACTTTATTTTAGGGCAGATGCCTGCGGATAGATACAGTAAAATATATGCAATGCATATCTTTTCCAATGATGCGGCTAGATATAAGTGATAGCATACATGTATTGCTACATTGTATGCGTTTTCGGCAATGTCAAATACTCGGCATAGAAAAGTATTGGAATTAAAATATTGTATTACTTTGTTTTATCAGTGTGGATGACGAGAATGAGGAGGATGGAGACATCAATGCTGATTTCGAGTTGACAGCTCCGTAGGAGATTGCATAGCTGCCAAAGTCGCTATTAAAACGTAAGTACAAGTTGCTCTCCTTTGAAAAAAGAAAGCAATCCTGGGCGTGCAAAAAAGCTTTAAGATACCAAGGATTTGTACATATGGCTGATAATTTTATTCAAGAAAACAATTAAGTAAGATATACATTGTACCGTAACTAATTTAAATGTTAACAAATTAAAAATTTTCTATCATTACTTTTGATACATCACTAGGCAAAGTGAAATGCAAAATTGTAGATATGGATAATATTTTATTAACGATTGTTTTCTTTTTCAAAATTGAATGCAATTACATATGATATATATATATAAATATATACATGTATCTATAAAGCAGCAAGGAAGCATGAGCAATAAGCATTGATTGCTATGTATACAGTAGATCAGAATAGTTACAAATAACTCTGGTCACCCAGACTCGACATATTTGTCATTAAGCAAATTAAAAGGGGGTTTCGAGTTACTGATAACGCTGCATCGCTGCGAAATATCAGCCAGGAACACTATACAAATTCCCGCTTTTAGTACACTAAACGTGTTTGTTGTGATGATTACGTTTGGGATTCAGGTTCACGCTCCGGTAACAACCTTCAGATTACTGAAAATAAACTCAGCTGGTGCACGCACTTCATTTTCTGTCAATAGTACAGCACGAATGGTCTCTGATATCTTTCGATACCTGGGCAATAGTATATTTGCACGACAATGAATTTCGGTTATTTTATATAAGAGTTCATTAGCATATAAAGGACTGATCATTCTCTAACTGACCTTTACCGATTAAAGGCTCATTAAAATAAAAACGTTCACATAGTACACTCACATAAACAACATTAACACTTACATTGCGTCATAAAATTCGTGTTAAGTAAAAAACGTATGCAATGTATATATTTGCGATTTAAAATAGAACAGCTTTGCGTATTGGTAAATGTTTTTGGCACATAATTGAAATTAAAGTATTTATATTACGAATTATTCTATTGTGACATCTGTTGTCAGGGTGACCAGTCGAATGTTTTAATTAAAGCGTAGGTTAGTACGCTAATTAGTTAAATACTTCTTCATTCAAAATCATAATCGATTTTTGACTTATTATCTTGCTAAGCATTTATGATTAAAACCGATAGATTACACGAACCTCTTTTAGTGCGATGAGATGCATCCACTTCATTTATAATAATAATGTTGTTCTGAGGTAAAAAGTAGTATTTCTAAGACTGCTCTTTCTATCCAGCTTAACACCAATCGTCTCTTTCTCGCTCGTAACAAGTACAGGTAATTGGTCAAAATCAAAGTTTAAAAGGACAAGAACTAAAGCAGGTTATTTTGATCTTTGATATCAAACACCAAATTTTAAGTTATTTTCAGTGTGTCTGATAAAAGGTCAAGTTATTGAGAAAAATTACTTTTGTTTGATCGCTTTTTCGTTTTGGTTAATTTTAAAGGCAAAATTTATCGCCCATGGCCACGATCAAAGTTCAAAATATTACAGGGTTATTTTGTCGTTGTCAAATTGATTGTATGGATACATTAAATCTAAAACTAATTGATCAATGGCAACATGTCGTCATATTGAAATGCTTATCATTGTTACCATGTCTTGATTGATATACTTATCACATGTTACTTATAGCATTTTGAAGTTTTCTTCTATAAGTCAGGGTAAAAGGGCGAAAGGTCAAATAATCGGAAATGGGTTATTTCAATACATTTTGATAGTATGTGTTTCACATATTACTTTCACAGAAAAACTCGTTAATAATTGGAATTTACTGTTCATGTGGGATTTGTAATAAGAAGATACGGGTTTCCCATATAATTCACTTTGTCCGTCTGTCCGTCTTTTTGTTCCTGGTTGATAACTTAGGCATTTATTGGCCTATTGATATCGGTCAAGATGTTCAGTTCATAAAAATATACACAGAGGTAAAAATCAAGGTCAAAAATCAATTTTATAAGATTTAAAAGACAATGTCAAATTTTGCATGTTTTTGGGTTGATTTCAACAAGGAGTCAGCTGACTTAAGGTCACGGTAACTGGGCCAATGTCACGATCAAGTTTTGTATCTTTTCAAAGATACTCATTCTGTGATGTTATTTACTTTTCTGTTAAGCCAGTAAATATGGACATATGTCTTTTTAATGATTATGGAGGATATGTTGCCACAAGTCTGGGCCCTTGCTGGTCTGTCAGTATTCTAGTTCGGGTACCAAAAAGTGCATTGCAGTGTGGTACTTCACTATCCTTTATTATCTTTTGTAAGTGTGTTATGTGGGGCACTGAAAAATCTCCGTACTAACTGAATTCGGTCTAGTTGAGTTATCACTTACAATCTATTACAAAGATACACCTGTCTGGTTTCCTACATCGCTTTGTTTTTGGCTGTCGGCGATAGTCGAGGGCCTATAGCCGTTCTCATGGTACTGGGCATCGAAACTAGTATTATGTAACAACTTTCCAAGCATAACGTGTGGAACTGTGTGCGTTGACAAGTTAAAGCAATGTAATGCACATCCACTTTTGGAGAATGTTTTTGTATAAATTGCTATATAAATGCTAGTAACCTGCAGCTGATCTAGTACAGCTCGTATCATTTAAGTATTGTACTTTGCACAGCCAGTAAAGGTATAGACGTAACGTTACCGCTGAATGCAGATATAAAATACATCACACTGTTTTCATTGTACCGTCTATTATTATCATTAAAATCGCAAAAAAAATTATTATATAGCGATAATCTCAACACGGAAATAAAAATCGAAACAGAGTATAGATAACATATCGTTAGGCACAGTGACAGGTACATGCAGCTGAGTAACATGTCCCGCCAGCTGAACCTCGCCAGCCTCTCTCGATACAACTCGTATCATTTAAGTATTATTTTGCATTTGTAGTTACTTCGTAGTTACATATTTGAAAATAAAGCAGACTTATTTCATGTCAACGTTTGATATTATCATTATTAAATTATAACAAATATAAGGATATAAACGTGCAATTTTGACTTACACCTGGGATCATATTCACGGGAAGGAATATCGAATCAGTCTATAGATTACAGCAACAAGTATCCAGTCCATATTTGTATATTTTTTAACAATTCAGAATGAAGAAATTGTCTTCTGACCGCGAGCCCCGTGGCCTTTGGTCTTCTCTTGTTGTAAGAACCTGTGTTTATATAAATTAAACATTTTACCGAGATCATTTTATCTTCCTAACTAAGATAGGTTGTCCTTAACTTAAAAATAACCAACAAAGATTCATTAGGTGGATATTTAGAATAAATCCTAATTGATAACCTGATTTTGATTTTGAATTATTGTTTCATTATTAATTAAGTTTGTATGTTTAGTTGGATTTGTTTTGATAATGTTTTGCTTTTTGCTTTTCATTTCATACGAGATTTTATGAAACCAGTCTTACAAGTTTTTATTTTGGGAGCTTTGGCATGCCCCTCCCCGAGAACGTGAACAAGACTATGCCAATGTAGAAAATTGATTTATTGCAATATTTACATACATCGAAACTCTCCAATTTCCTCGTTCAATTGATAGTTATTTGAAAATTTTCAAAATTCCATTGATATGTTTATCGTTACAGCGCACGAGTAGAGGAACCCACTGCTGTTTTGCGGGCGTTTGCGGACGAATTCCTCAACACTGAAGTGACATCTGCAGACGAAGAAAAACGCCTCACAACTCGGTTGTATGTTGGTCGGGCAAACATTTGGGAAAATGGAATCGACGAGATAATCACAGCAGCAAATTTAAGAAACGTCCTAGAAGTGGTATTTTACGGGGAGTTGTGCGAGGACCTTGGTGGTCCTCGTTTGGAGTTCTTTAGGATCTTCATAGAGGAGGCAAAGGAACGATTGCTAGGCACAGAGCATCATCATCTGAAATACAATAGAGGGCTTGTAGTGTCCAAAGCATATTACACTGCGGGCCTATTGATAGGTATGTATTATATTATATATTTCTGTATATATTTTATGTTACATCAAGAAAATACTTAGAATGTCTTTTCTACAATATTATTTCGAGTAGAAAGTTTTGAGATGACTTTTCATAGACAGAAGTAAATAAAATTCGACACAATATCAAGTTAACACGCTTAAATTTGACATATGCTAATGTATATATCCTATCACTGATAATTGATACCACGATACCACCGCCAGTCATTGCCTTAAAATCACACATATATTAAATGCTGATATTGATTCAAAGCCTCTTCCCAATTTTCTGCGTTGGACCATCTATTACGAATAAATTCGTTACAAGCAAAATGGTCAAACTCATCAGAGCCACTCCTTGGTGAATATAGCTTCATTGAATTGAGCCATTCAAAATATTCGCCATCGATTGGTTGTAGACAATCAACTGCCCCTAGTCAAGATAAGAATAAGCATTATTAAAAATATGTTCACAGAATCGATGCACAGATTTACCAAACCGGTGTGTAAACATAATGCATTTTAGCATGTTAACGGACGTGTAACTTATTCTTGGAATGCAGTTTTGTAAATCACCCATTAACGAATTACGCTAATGACCAGAAGAATATATTTGCTAGAGTTATCATACAAACTTGAATTTTGCATGGCAAACAAGTTATTTTTCTCATTCAGAGAGGAACAACTTCAATTTTAGTAAAATCTACATTTACCTTTGAGTACCCTCCAATCAATAGGGTTTTTCACAATAATTTGGAAACCAAGCACAGTATTGACATTGAATGTTAGCTCATTATTGACTTATTTTCGAGACACACAACAATGCAAAATCTTATCTTTAACAACAATAACATTTCTCAAGTAACCTACCGGGTAATTTCAAAGAAACAGAATTATGATTTCAGCGAGAGTTACATTGATCTCTGATTGACCGGATGTATGTGAGGGAGGCCCTCCGATTGGGAAAACCACTCAAGACTGACAGAGAGACCAGGATTGTTTTGTCTTATCCTTTACCATGACAGAAATATCACTCTATTTAAGTGGGTTTTTTCACAATTTTCCAGCACTGAATACAATTGTAGGATCGAATTATGATAACAATGAAATGGGAAAAAAAGTTAAAATTTTCAACAGATGGAACTATAAACATCAGTCTATATATCCAAACAATATGGCTATCACGAGTATATCTTTGACATACAGACACAAAAAAAACTTTTATAAGAATCACAGCTTCTCAAAGCAAAATGGAGACAGGGTCCATAACATATATTGTGTAATCAATTTAGTTAAGAATGTTTCCTAATTTATAGCTGAGTTATGTATTAACATACCCGTAAAAGATGGCAAATTGTAGAGAACATTTTGGCGTAAATTAGGACATTCAGCCTGTCGGCTTCGTGAAATGAAATGATTATTCCATAGATCCATTGCATTATCGAGCTCAGTTTGAAGTAAAGGAATGAACGTGTATCGGATTGCAAATCTGAAAATGATATATGAAGCATATGTAACTTCATGTTATGTTAAGTCAGTCATTATCTATTTATTTAAAAAAAAATGTATTTAACAAATTTTGGGCGAAGAGAAGCAAATGGATTTGGCATCAGGAAAGATCCAGTCAATATTTATAAGATTAATATTGATAAAACCAATAGCAGTACTCTCATATCAAATCATTGTTTTTGTATATGCAGTTAGTTTATACACTGTATATATATGATATACGAAAGTTAATAGGACAATGCTTGTTACAGATAGGAACAAGAACAATGGGGTCCCATTTATTAAAATATTACTGTTTATTACGACAACATATATCATTCAGCAATACTCCAAAGTGATTGTCCAAATGTATTTACATGCAAAGTCTGATTGATACCTACAATTCTTTGTCATTCCACCTGTTGAATAATCGAAATGCCTCCAGCTCTTTGAAAAATTGAATCCACCATTCCATCTTATGACGTCGAAGCATACTCCACCAAGCTTCTATTCGCTTATACATTTAAAAAACAATTGGAAAACATTAAATATTAACAAATCTTCATCATAGATTTACTTCAGTGAGTATCAAAAGATAATTCTATTCTTTGTATTGCATCGCGTAATTTTGCTGAAAATCTTTGCAATATTATGCTCCACATAATTACAGGTCACGGATTAAATTTGCTATATGTGTTTTGAGGTTGTTGCTCTATAGCCAAACCACAGCCAGGTACATATGAAATGTATTTTGTTGGATGGTTAGAAAAAGTTATCTTGTCATACGCAACAAAACTGATCGGTCTTCAATAAGACTTGCCATCACACAATAATACAATTGACACATCTTGTTTGGCTTACCTGGTTAAATGCTGATTTTACAACATCGTAACTACCGATACCGGAAAACAATCACTTGCATCATGTCGCAGTGTACACTGAATGGCTCCAATGACAGAGTTTTCTGTTCCAGGGTCCACTTTGAGAACAAGAGGACAACCTGCAAAAAGTATTATTTTGAGTACACTGGATATATGCTATAATGTTAATTTCCATGATAAGGAAAGCAAGCTCAGTAGATTGATATTATATATGTTAAACCCACTATTTGTAAAATGACTGACGTAAAATCAGTTAAATATTTGCCTCACCTTTAATTTCTTGCACGGTTGATATAAAATTTTGGGCAACGACTTGAGGGTCATTGTTTGTTGAACCAACAGTCAGCCACAAAACTTTCCGTGAAAATCTGCAACATAAAAGTAATCACTTATCAAATTGTTACCTATATTAGATAAAAATAATAATCGTTCTTTACAGATTTTGAAGCGGACACATAATCCCTCCACAATTTAGTTAAATCTAACTGCAATTGTATATGAGCAACTAACCTTAAATTGTTTTCGACTGTGCACTTACCCGTCAATGCATCCGTGTATCGGAAATCCGAATGGTTTTAATTTGTCATAGCTGAAAGAAAAAAAAACAACATATAATTCACAATTTTTAAAAAAATCATTATGCTTAAGAAAAAAAACCCTGCAATATGCTAAACAATGTAAATTCCTATTTTCTTTAGGTATAAATATATCTTTATAATATCAACTACCGTAATCTCGTATCTCTGTTACGATGAAAGTTATGAATATAAGTGTATTCTTACCCATCAATATGCCATACATGATTGGGTCCCAAGCTTGTGTATATTCGTCTTTTAATTCTGCGATTTCGACGAAAACCAACTCCATTGGGATCGATATCTCTCATGTATTCCATCACTGTATCTCTAAAATAGGTATAGAAGTATTAATTCTCAATCAAATAAGTATGTATGCTTGAAATGAGTATTTCAGAGACTTTTTGAAAATATAGTTGACAAGAGGCCCATAGGGCCTGTATCGCTCACCTGGTTGGATTTGACCAAACGTTATCCCTTGATTTTGTCCAGCAATGCTATACATGGTTATGGGGTGGGGATCTCAGCGGTTTCAAAAATATAACCAAGAAAGTAAGTCTCTCTTAGGGGGGGGGGGGGGGAGACGCCAGGGCCTATTTTTACATGATGATTGTGTTAATCTCTTGATGCCAAACAATGCTTATATATGGTTATAAGGTGGCGATCACAGCGGTTTCAAAGATTTAACAAAGGAACTAAGTCTTCAGGGGTGGGAAAAGACCCCACGGCCTATTTTGTCAATAAAATTGTGCTTATCTCTTGATGCCTAGCAATGATATATAAGGTTATGGGGTGGGAATCGCAACGTTTTCAAAAATACAAGAAGTCGTTTGTACCAATATAACCAAATTGCCCCCTTTTGGCCCCGCCTCGCAGCCCCACATGGGGGTCAGCCCCACCATTTGTAGCTTTTTGAATCCCCACCACCTAGGGATTCTACCAGTCAAGCATGAGCGATATCCATTGCTTAGTTCCAAAGAAGAAGTCCTAAATAGCAATATAGCCAAATTGCTCTCTTTTGGCCCCGTTCCTGGGATTTTTGAATCCCCACTACTTACAGATGCTTCCAATCAAATTAGGTTAAATGCCAATCAGTAGTTAAGAAGAAGAAGTCGCTTTTGTGAAATTGTTGACAGACGGACGGACGGACGACAGACAGACAGACAACGGACGACGGACGCCACGGTATGGCATAAGCTCACCTTTGGTCCTTCGGACCAGGTGAACTAATAATATCAATAATCTGTGCAGTATATGTGAAACTTTTCGAGAATGGGGTTCATTTTTTTTTTATAGTTATAGCATTGAAACTTTACGTAACATTTTGATCTGACGCTAACCAAACAATATGTAATTGAAAGCTTTCTGATGCCGTAACCAACTGGCACACAAGCTATTACTCACCGTCGGACATGAATTCCTTCCCGTCGTAACAAATCGGTCATTGATCTATAACCAATCGTTACAGGATAACTTTGGAGGATGACCTTTATCAATAGACCAACGAATATAATAGATGATTATGATTATGATGATGTAAAATAACGTTGTTACATTAGCAGACCATGCAAAACTAATTGAAATACAAAACAATTTTAATATCAAAAATTCATTCAATTCTAGAACAAGATATCTTTTGATGCTGATTTGGTGTTCCTAAACTTTGCATAATAAGTGCAGTACTGAAAGTTCTAGTATATAGTTACAATGTACTTGTAATATACTAATTTATATCTTATAGAAATTAAGAAATTTAATTTGGTCAATATTCATTTTTATACAGGCTTAGTAAAATACAATGCTGTTAAAGATGTCTTCACCTGTCCTCAAATGTCCGTATATGATACATGTTCAATAATCCCAACCCCGATCATTGCTGCATCGAATCACAAATTTTCCATGTGGTGAGTTAAAGTCTTATACCAGCCTAAAGATAGGACGACTACTCACAAACTTATTGCTGAACAGACGGTTCCTCACGACGACAGAATACTGACTATACTCGACGAGACGAAACCTAATAATAAGCGGATTCATGTAGGCAGTAAACTAATTTACTAAAAATTTGTTTTTACAATCAATCATTGAAAATCTCTTTTTTGTTTTTGTTTCTGTTACTAAAATGAATAATTTGTACACATTTAGTAAATAACTACTTAAAAGGAATGACAATGACGACGCAATAGTTATGCTTTAAAATATATTGTCATTGTTTGGTTATGTTACCTTGGCTGCAGTCTTCACATCATTAATACTGTGGTTCGTTGGACCCTTCCTCGAAGGCATGCCGCATTTCTTTAATCTTTTGCGGATTGCATTGGCACTGTATAATTAAGTGATTACTTGATAACACTTGAAACAAAGATGTAATTACCAAATCATCTTCTTTAAAAACCATTACAACGGCATGATGCTTGGAATAAAAATATATTACATCATTATAATTCAAATTATTAAAAAATAAAGCCGTTACAAGATTAATAAGTTGCCACAAAGTTCACTGAACTTACCTGATATAGATTCCACTTCGTTTGTAAAGTAACTCGGATATTTCTGAATATGTAAGGTATTTCTTTGCATTTTCGATAAGAAAACGATTGGCTGAAATAGATTAATATTATACACATCAAATGTCTTACTGTCTACCACCTAACACGTGACAAGAGTGTACATTTGTCTAACAGCATCTATTATCTTTTTCCGGTGCATATTTTGTGATATTTAATCAAATTCGCTGAGAGGGCAGTAAAATTGTTACCTTTTCTAAGGATTTCACAGAGATTTTTACATTACCGCAAATCACTTCCGAAAAAAACAAAATGCATTTACTGTGTGTGCATATAACGTTTTGTAGAAATATAACTTTACCAACGTTTAGGTAAAACATACAAAGGTGTCGAATCAATTTCCAGCGTTAATCGTGAAATACCACTGCATTGTATACTTACTTTCTTGGGGCTCAAACAGCATTTTTGAATGTTACTGAAACAACAAGACTTTGATTCTAACAACATACTGATAGTAGCTGAAGTAGTGATTACAATAGGTATAATTGTTTTCTCTCGAATACGTAAATTTGTAATATGAATATAAATAGGTACTAACTTTGTCAAAATTTCTAACACCTCTGGGTCGTATTCAAGAAATAAATCTGCTATATTTATAACATGACCCAGACAGGTTATACGACAGCAAGTCAATTGCAGCGAAACTGGTGACAACCATTATATCCACAAGTTCACATCGTCATAATGAAAGACACAAAGATAAACAATAGAAATAAATTCGTAAACACTATTTAACTTACCTTCTTAACGAACTGCATACCGCTCCTAATGAAAAACACTTGAAAATTCCGTTTAATCTAATATACGTTAAGGTCAACAGAGTCCGTGAGAACAACACACCTAGCGGTTTATCTTTCCGCTCTCCTCGGCTCTCGTAATATAATCCTATCCCCCGCCCCACCTTAACTACCTCCTCCCAGATGTGTATTTTGTGAAAGTAAAACTGTAAACTGCCCGGCATGAATTGACAAAGTGTCATGACAGTTCACTTTTTTAACAAAATGTGTAAACTGTCACCAAGTGAATTGACAAAGTGTCAGACAGAACACTTTTTACTTATAGGAGTGTCTTGTCGGCCGCTATCGGCCATCGTAGGCAAAAGCAAATTAAATTCAAAAACTTTAAGATAATCTAAATGAAAATATGGTCACCCCAGACAAATGGTGGAAGATTGCAAAATCTATTTCTCCAACAAATCCTCTTCTATTCCTCTCTTGAACACGATGATCAATTCTTTCGCCATCCTCTTGACAAAGCAGAAATCCTTCACAATCACTTTACTAATATATCATCAGCATTCCCTGACTTTGAATGACCTCAGTCAGTACAACCCTATACTCCATTCTCACTAACTTCATTCATATTACTGAACAAGATGTATGCAAATTAATACTCTTAATGTAAATAAACCCCTTGGCCCTGATGGTGTAATCCCTTAAGTTGTAAAAAAATGAGTAACTCTTTAACATTACCCCTATCAGGAATATTACCAAAAAGCTGGAAAAAGCAAATATAAATGCTATATATAAAGGGAATGGTTCATCAAATGATGTTTTAAATTATAGATAAATCTC
>JAULCA010061433.1:0-12147 GCA_032360845.1 Crassadoma gigantea
TTTGTGTGTATCTCTGTCTCCATAGCTTTCTATGTGTATCTCTGTCCCAATATCTTTCTGTGTCTTTGTCTCAATATTTTTCTGTGTGTATCTCTGTCTCAGTGTCTGTCTGTGTGTATCTCTGTCTCCATAGCTTTCTGTGTGTATCTCTGTCTCAATATCTTTCTGTGTCTTTGTCTCAATATCTTTCTGTGTGTATGTCTGTCTCAGTGTCTGTCTGTGAGTATCTCTGTCTCAATATCTGTCCGTGTGTATCTCTGTCTCAATATCTTTCTGTGTGTATCTCTGTCTCAATATCTTTTTGTGTGTATGTCTGTCTCAATATCTTTCTGTGTCTTTGTCTGTCTAAATATCTTTCTGTGTGTATGTCTGTCTCAATATTTTTCTGTGTGTATCTCTGTCTCAGTGTCTGTCTGTGTGTATCTCTGTCTCCATAGCTTTCTGTGTGTATCTCTGTCTCAATATTTTTCTGTGTGTATGTCTGTCTCAATATCTGTCTGTGTGTATCTCTGTCTCAATATCTGTCTGCGTGTATCTCTGTCTCAATATCTTTCTGTGTGTATGTCTGTCTCAGTGTCTGTCTGTGTGTATCTCTGTCTCAATATCTTTCTGCGTGTATCTCTGTCTCAATATCTTTCTGTGTGTATTTCTGTCTCAATATCTTTCTGTGTATATCTCTGTCTCATTGTCAATCTCTATATCTATTAGTCTGACTATTTCTTTTTGTCTGTCTGTTTCAGTTTCTATTTGTCTGTCTGTTTGAGTGTCTTTATCTGTGTTCTGTCTGTCTCAGTGTCTATTTCTGTATGTTTTTCTATCTCAGTGTATTTGTATATCTCTCTATGTTTTCTGACTCAATGTATATCTCTGCGTGTCTGTCTGTGTGTCTTAATATCTATCTCAGTGTGTCTTTTTGTCAGACTTAGTAGCTATCTCCGTCTGTCGCTCTGTCTCAGTGGCTATCTCCGTCTGTCGCTATGTCTCAGTGGCTATCTCCTCTGTCGCTTTGTGTCAGTGTCTATCTCCGTCTGTCGCTCTGTCCCAGTGGCTATCTCCGTCTGTCGCTTTGTCTCAGTGGCTATCTCCGTCTGTCGCTATGTCTCAGTGGCTATCTCCGTCTGTCGCTATGTCTCAGTGGCTATCTCCGTCTGTCGCTCTGTCTCCGTGGCTATCTCCGTCTGTCACTCTATCTATATGTTTCTGTGCGTTCGTTCATGGCTGTGTCTATCTCCGTGTATATCTGTGTCCTTCACTCTGTTTATATCTTTGTTTGTATGTTCATGTCTGTCTTTGTCTATATTTGTCTTTGTCAGTCTGTCTATCTCTTTGTGTCTGTTTGTTTCAGTTTCTGCCTAAATGTGTTTGCATGTATCTTTGTGTATGTTTGTCTTCTTCGTCCTTTCTTTTGAAATATTAAAAAAAATGTTATTTAGATATTATCTTTAAAAGCGGAGTTGTAATGTTACAATGCTTACAATAATTGAAAGCCATGGATCTGATGTTAAAGGTAACATACCTCCTTAAGGGAGATAACTCATACACAATTTACAGATTGATGGTTGATGTGTAAGGTTAAACTAATCTTTAAGGAGGAGGTGGAGGCTAAGAGTACGTTGAGATGTATTTCTATATACTCCCAAGGGAGATAATACTGTTGCTATGAACCATATTGTAACACTTCTCGTTTTCTTTTCTGTCTGTTTTTTCGCCGTTGAATGGATTAGGGCGCCTTTCTTTTACCTTAGTTGTTGCAAGAATATTGACCCCGATCAGAACAGAAACTGTACATACATGTGGCTTTTGTGTTTGTTCAATCAGTATCGTCGGGAATATCTACAGCCTAGATGATTTTAGGACTGGTTTGGTTGGGTTTTATTTTGTTTAACGTCCTATTAACTGTTAAGGTCATTTAAGGACGGCCTCCCCTGTGTGCAAGATGCATGTGTGTAGTGAATGCGTGTGTGTTTTTGGAGACTGCGATATGTTCGTGTACTGTCTCCATGTAATAGCGCGGAACTGATGCCGACTTTATAGTGCTTCGTCACTGAAACATACTGCCGAAGACACCCAGCAGGACATCTCACCCAGTCACATGATACTGACAACGGGCGATCCAGTCGTCCCACTCCTAAATTGCTGAGCGTTGAGCAGGAGTTTAAGAAAACAAATCCTTGTTATCTGAACGACATTAACATCATATACGGTATGTGATGTTTAACTTTTGTAATATAACTTACGCTCACTTAATACTCGTTTTAATTAAAAACCAAGAGTGCATGTGAAGTGATGAAGTCAAAAAAACTAAGATAGTATATTTAACCTCCCCGGATTTTATATTCTCCACTTAGAAAAGGGACAACTTTACTATAGCTAATACCAAAAAATAGCACTTCTGTTCCGAGCCTTAGGGCGTACAGTAAATGCATTTATATATATATATATACACAAATATATATTCCTGTATAATGGCATGACAGATTGCGAGTCCACGAGGTCGCACGATCAATATTTACACACGAGTATATCGTTGTATATATACATGTAGAAAACTTATGTTATAGCTTATGATCTGGTTAAAAATGAGTTCGTTATCAGATAGCGATGGCATGTAAAACAAAATAAAAGATATATAATTCCAAACAGCACTCGAGAAGGATGTTTCGTGAGGCTTGATCATCACTTCTTGACAGCGAAGAACAGACGTATACGTTTTACACAGGTATTCATTGACAGATTGACGTCGTCTCCAAATAATTTCATTCGACATTACCTTATTCGACTTTGGTACGCTTCAGTAGAAACGATGCCACATAGCATACAATCGTGATATAGTTTAGTCAATAAATATCAAGCATCAGTGTATCATTTTGTGAAATTCCATAGAATTTTACCTTCTGAGATCGGTCGACTGTCGACAGCACGCAGTGGCGCTTAAAAAGTAACATTTGTGACGCACATGATTCGTCATGGCAATGAAAAACAACCAGTATAGAAAACAAGAGGCCCATGGGCCCAAGCGTTAATTGAATATAAAGAATTTGTTTTAAGTTGTCAGAAAAGCTTTCAGAAAGCATTTCAAATAGATGTTGTTGGGGAAAACCATGATTGCGCAATTATGTTACAAAATGGCCACCATGGCTGCCATGTTGAAGTTTTGACGGGGCTGAAAAATAACAACACTTTGTCGGCTCGGCTTCCTTTCCTTAACATTCCCACCAATGTTTAGCTCAACGGCACCAGTGGAACTGGAGAAGAAGTTTAAAAAAAAATTTCATTCAAAATGGCGGCCATCTTGGATTTTGGACCAACCAGAAAAATAACACTTGGTCAGGACCATCTCAGGATGTTTTCAGACAAGTTTCAGCTCAATCCCACTGGTGGAACTTGAAAAGAAGTTTAAAATAGGTGATGTTTAGGCAAACCATGATTGCGCAATCATGTTACAAAATGGCCACCATGCCTGCCAAGTTGAAGTTTTAACGGGGCTGAAAAAAACAACACTTTGTCGCCTCGGCTTCCTTTCCTTAACATCCCCACCAATTTTTAACTCAATGGCACCGGTGGAACTGGAGAAGATGTTTAAAACGTGTTTTTCAAGATGGCGGCCATGACGGCCTTCTTGGATTTTGGCTGCTTCTTCAAGCAATCTTTCTTCATCACAGGAAAGATACAAGATTAATAA
This sequence comes from Crassadoma gigantea, assembly GCA_032360845.1. Classification (NCBI taxonomy): domain Eukaryota; kingdom Metazoa; phylum Mollusca; class Bivalvia; order Pectinida; family Pectinidae; genus Crassadoma; species Crassadoma gigantea. The sequence goes on from JAULCA010061433.1 coordinate 3,683, forward strand.
CATGACCTTACGACGTTCGCATCTTCAAAAGACAATGTTGTATATCTTAAAAGTCTATCAGTGTCATTTTCATTCGAAAACTTTGTCAAGCTCTTTTCAAGGAATCTACAACCCAACTATCATGACTGTTAACTTTTCAATTCATTTTAGAAAGTCATTTGCAGTTTATTACGTATTTGACCCCTGTAACCTTTGATGGCGGACAGCAGACGCCACGCCACGACATAAATTATACTCCTGTTCCTCGGCAGGTGAGCTAAAACAACCCCTTTTGATGGGAATCTGATCAGTTTATTTATAAAAAAAGTATTAAATCAGACAGATTCGGTCAATCATGTGTTAACATGTGAATAGCATAGACGTCCCAATATTGTTCGTCACTGGTAGTTTTTCCCCCAGAATTGGTTTTACAAGAAATAATCATAAATCATTTGACTTTTCAAAGCAGTATTTAATAAACGCAACAGGCATACAGCTTGTATTAGAAATTGTTAATACATTGTTTTGTTAAGAAATAATGGGCAGAAGAACATCAGAAAACAGAAGTCAGTTTCCAGCCATGTGCTTAATTGAAAGATTTGATGTTTTTACCAGAATTATAAATATTTATCTCTGTAACAATTACGCATAATTTGAATATGCTTTGTTGGTTAAAGAAAGCGTTGTTACTTCATACTTTTCATCGATTTATCTAATTCACTTCTTTTTTTTTATTCTAGGAATTGTCGAAGGCATATCTTGTATATTGTTGAAGGTATACCTTGTATATAGTTGAAGGTATACCTTGTATTGAAGTAATTCAATACTAATGGAACGAATTAAAAATGTGTTTATATATATATAATAATGATATATTTTTTAGTGAATCTATATTAATAAAATATGCTCTTACTTTCCAAAAAAGCAATGTGCTATTAAATTCTTATCAGAGCTGAACATATTAATGCTTGTTAATGAAATACATCTTATATGCAAACATGTCCTAAATATATACCTATATATAAAAAAATGTAAAGACTGGTTGCACTTCCTCCATATACGTTGATACATTCTAATAGCTTATTCGAATTTCAGTATACTTAAAAATATTTATCATGTACAGTTCTGATTGTATGATAATTGATGCATTGGGTAACATTAGGCAGACTTCATTGTGTATATAAAACAGTAAGACGATTCAAAGGACTTTATAATAATCATTTTGATATAACTAGTTGTCAATGTCTGTGAAACACTTTCAAACAATGAATGTGTTATACAATATGATTTTGATATGATGATTTGACCATTTGAAATTTCTGCACATGTTTATTTCAATAACGCATGGTCAAGGCAAAAATGTGTGATAACAAAATCCACGAGCATTTTGATTATAAAAACATATTCTTATTAAAGATACAAAGATAGGTTTGTTGTGAAATATCTGCATCCTTTCAAAACGACGCCATACGTCTTACAAGTGAATATTCATACATGAATAGACGTTGAACCGAATGGCTTTTGAAAAATAAAAAGCGTAAAGGAATATGGTGTGTTGCCACTTCATTAAGCTATCATACATTGTGTTAACATCAACATCAACCAAACAAAGCAGTTAAATACATTACGATACGAACCTAAGGTACTCGATCGGAGACCTTGGCAGTTTGTTCTTTATGTGTATTAATGAACGCAAGATTTCATATTTTAGTCCGTGAATTCAAGCAAATACTGCTGCATCAACTAATGTTGAAAGTCTGCTTTCTGTAAAGACCGATTTTCCTCGAAGACAGACTCTACAGTTTCAGCAATAAACTGCAAGTCAATGTCTCTTAATGCAAAGCACAGCTTTTCAACTTTTTCTTGTTCGGTGGATCCTTCATTCTGCAGCCAGTATTTGATGAGATTCAAATGAAATTCATAAAAACCTGATTGATGATTCGCTTTGAGATTCTGATAAGTTGCGTTTGAAATTTTGAGACATATAGCTAACGAATACATCTTGTCGGGCGTGATATTCTCTATTAGAAAATGCATACTTTTGTCGCTGAAAAACCCTGAAAAGACAGAAAAATAATACAAATATCGATATACAATTGTTAATAAGAAAAAGCAAATAATACTTCTAAAAATAAAAACTAAATATAAATGTTGTTCATACCGTTCTATCTATAATTTCTTTGTTTAACATTCACTTTCTACCAGAATGGTAAACTAGAGTAAATAATATCAACAACAATTATCCACAAGTTTGGCTTATTAACGTATGCAATGTTGTGTGGGTTCTTTGTGTAGTACTATATTTCAATGCAAAACATCAAGTAAAATCGAATAGCAAAGGTTCTTAAAGGTTTGACCGGAATATTGAACACAGAGACGTAAGACTGTAAGGGGGATGATACCAGTGTAGCGAGTGTCATCATTTGATTCCTTGTCAGTGTAATTGATTGAACTGGCTAATTTGTTTTGGCCGAATGACGTGATTTCAAACATAACAATTAATGCATGCTGTTTGTATGGACTTCTACAAATATATAATGCAATATAAATACACGTCCATGCTACTATGTTAAGACGATTTAACATGTGGTTGATGGAAAACAAACCATACAAGCATATATAAAATCAATTTTCTCTTAATGATGAATTTTCATCTGGGATAGGTGAACGCATTTTTAATAAACTGGTTTACAAAGACAATATGCCTGATAATAAGAAAACTGTAAAATGTTTAAGCAGCAAATACTTTCAAGCGAAAGTACCTTCCATGTCTATAAGATAGAAACGTCACATCCACCCTAATGGGAGATATGTATCAGACTGAGCTATTTCATACTGTAGGATAAGAACATGTTTGTTGTCTCTATTGTTTCACTGATTTGGTTGTTATTATGTAACATAAATCATTATTTTTTGTTATATTATTAATAAATAAAATAAAAAAAAATAAAGGGGGATGGTATTAAAGTGTTCATCTAACAAATATCATTTTAACGTCATGTTAATACTTACCATGTTATTACTATATATTGTATGTGGTGTTTTTTGAAATAAGAATTTCCCCTTACTGGAGAGGGCAAAAAAAGCAAAAATATCACGGCGAAAATTTCCTAGTGTACAATAATCAATCGTTCCAAAGACGACAACATACATACCAAATGAAACGTTGGCTGACACCGACGGAACTAGTGTAGCAACAACACTGCTTGCAGATTGTGACTCGTCGGATGTGATCTTTCCTGCGAAAGCTTCTGGATAAGGTGAGACGGCTTGGTTGAACTTGTCCATATCCTGCTGACCAAAGTAAGCGGAATGTAGTATTTGTTCTCTTCCTGCTGCTTTAAAGTGGACTATCCCCATACTCTCTCTGCCTGTTCTCGTGACTGGAACTTGAATGAAGTTATATTCAGCACCTTGGATGATGTTGATGGCGACACGACCTATCTGTGCGCCCTCCCAGACGCTCAACGATCCATTTGCTCCAAGAACAACTTCTATTTGCTTTATCCCGCTAACAATCAAACTTGGAGATCTATACTTTGGCAGTTCAAATAATGCCATTTCTATTCGTCGTTTTTCAATGGTACTTTTTACATCAGACTGGGGAACAACTTCTGCGTGTAGTTTCCATGTATTGTCACCAAATCCCTCACCAATAAATAGCAAAATATTATGAGGGCGGCTTTCTCCATGAAGTTGTAGTAATTGTTGTAAAAATGTTTCCATATTCTGGGTTTGTTTCGTCTTCTTTCTTGCGTGAATCACGTTTCTTGATTGACAAAATGACAACATTTACTTGATATATATTATTTGTAGGGTTAACCTTGGTAAAAATAAGCTGTCATACAGGTACATTTAAAAACGTTCCTTATATCTAATTTCGCAAATAGTTAAAATAACCTGTTATCATGTAATCATGTAACGTTTGGCAGAATACTAAAGTATATAAAGAGATGTGGAAAATCTCCATGTGAGTTTGCATGCTTACCCGGAACATTTATAAAGGGGTATTTGATGTAGTATGCTATTTGAAATGACAGTTGTGAATAACATCGCTGTAAACCAATTAACACTGGCAACATACTACAGACTACAATATCATCGAAAAGCTAGATATACAAACCTGCCGAATTTGTTTGTTTCAAACTTGCAGACGTTTCCGTTGAATATCTCTACTGTCACGTCTTCATTGATTGTAACTCCGTCATCTCCAATGTGGATACAAAACAAATCGCATTTTGTGATGTCGTTGTCGCCAATCATTGTCACTGGCAGCGTTACACAGACTGGTTTCAGGAACCTCTCGTCATGTTTGATACAAACGATATCAGAGTAGCCGGCGATCTCTGACAGTGTAAACTTGCAAAGTTCCAGCTGAAAAAAAGACACATGATGATATTTTTCCTTGTTGTGAAAAAAAGCAAATATCAAGGTTAAGTACAGCTTTTCATTCGGTTAGCGGTTTTATTATGATTAGTAATGCAGATCGCTTGCACTTTGCGCATGCAGTGATATGATATTTGCTAGTATTTGATAACTTTTTCGACAGACAATACTTTCAATATGTAATTTTCAGCGGTGTGTGAAACTTATTAAACAAGAAAATGTTGTTTAATGCATATTTATGAAAATGTCTAGCTGACAGTCCAACACTATCGAGGAAACGAATCATACATACTTGACTTACTTTAATTTTAATGATTCCATCAATTGTAAATGGTGTTAAATTTGCATTTAGCACTATTGTCACTCAACTGTCACACAGCACGCAAATGTACATTTTTTAAGAGAAACAGCGATTATAACAAATATTTCTATTGACAATGTACCTCTGGGTAAAATATCAACCGTCTTCTGGATTAAAGCGTTAATCGTAGCCGACCCCACCCCTTGAATAATAGTTATTACTTCTCAAGACTGTAACGAAGATAGAATTTGCTACAACGTTGGTTTTTTAATGTTATCACATATTCGTTTTATACAAGTAAATAAATAATTAGTATAAAAAGGGAAAACCATTAAATTGTCTATTTCGTAATTATTTTTCACGTCACGTCACGCAAATATTGCTGCATCAGAAAAGTGTGGAAATGTGTGCGTATTGTTTGACGCCAAGGTTTTATGACGTCACGCTTGACAACAATGAAGAACGCTTATTTGAATGGGTTTTCACTGAATGGGTTTTTAATACAATGATGCAATTTGCTATCATCTTGTAAGATTTCCGGAAAAAATGACATTAATAGTGCGGTTATGTAAAAAAAATAATGTATGCTGCATAGGTGGAACACATAATCACTTATTCTGCCGTTGCTTCATGTTAACTTGAAACTAAAAATCTACGAAGAAAATAGAACGTACCGTTCAGATTGGACTAAACTAAGAGTGACGTCTTCAAATGTGAAGATAAAATATTTCGCATATCGTCACTGCATTATGATATGCTTTTATTTGTGAAGGATTCACGATATCTCACTGTAATAATTACATATACCGTAGGGTTTACTTTCATATTTTCGAAAACAGTAAGCGACCTTAATTTCCTAGAAGGCTTTTCACGTATGAGGAAGCACCGGAAATAGACAAAGTGTCGACATATTGGGGGTTTGAAAAAAAAGTTTCTAACCATTATATGAATGTGCTGAGTTGACAAAACGGTCCCTTCAGAGAAATCCAAAACCACGTTACTATCTTCAGGGCAGACATACGAATATTCCTTATTTGGAATTAGCGTTGTTTTGCTCTCGATTTTCATTGATGTAACGCACACCATTGTCGTTGAAGGTAAGCTTATAGTTACGCTTGGTCGATTGTTCTGAAAGTAGAAAACATTGTCAGAAAGAAAGCAGTTACGTCAAATGTTTGTATAAAATGTAAATGCAATAACCTAAATATGTATTCAAATTTTAAGAAGCAAATCTAGATAACCATATTCATTAAGACTTTTATGTCCGAGAATTTGAAAAAAGCTATAACTCATAAAGTATGTAGCAATTTATGTTCGGTTGCTTATCTTAAACAGTGCTTGCTCTATGTGATTACAAGAATTAAGCGGATAATACTGTTGAACACCTGCAGAGTGGCAGAGATCCTTCTCCACTCGTCTTCTTCTTTTACGAGTAGGTGATAAGTTCTGTATGTCTTTGAAAAGTTGTTAGAAACGACAAGGTTCAATTTTCCGTCTTTTTCCCTGGCAATTTGAATCCCAGGCCCTGTTGTTACATCCATATTGTTAAGAGATGCACTGTCTTTTATCAACAATAGGTCCCGAATACGCCCAATAGGCCTTTTTGTTAGACAAAGCACATCAGTTTCGAAGTCTTCAGTTCGATGTAACGACATGTTTATATCCGCTCCTTCGGAAATGTGATTCACGATGTGAATTTCAACCAAATCCGGAATGCTGTAACGTAACGCATACTTTATCAAATCATTAGACCAAAAACTTTATAAAATAAACATAGTGCATTATAAGTACCATAATCCTTAATGTGTCCTTATAATCCTGTGTCCGTATAATCCTTTGTTTAATTTAGAAGGTTGTCTATGTTCCAAAGAACCTTTCCTGTTATTTAATATGTATTTTTCATTTTTCATATTCTACTATTGAAAATATGATACGGCCAAAAGAGTAAGTCAGTAGTACAAAGTGATTTTCACCAAGGTAGATCCCTATGACACATTTATACATGATGTATTTTTTGTCAAGATATCACTCAATATTTACCAGTAAAGCAAAATACAATTACAGCAATAAAGTTTAAATAAAAGCACGATTAACTGAGTCAACAGTCACGATGCTAAATAATATAATTTCTTCTAAAATAAATAAACGATTTTTTGAATATTTTCTGCCATCTTGAAATGGAGGTGTTTGTCAACTTACATTGCTCTCGTTTCAAGGGCATCTTCTAAATCTGCAATCATCCTTAAAAATAAAGCTTTGTCAATCACGCTATCACTCATACGTAAATGTCATAATAACCTTGTATTTACTTAAAAATACGTTTTGTGAAATCATTATTTCCAGTACATACATCAAATTTCCTATGTTATGATATGGATACAGTTGAACCTCGATATCTCGAACTCTTTATACTCGAAGACCCAATTTATCTCCAAGTATTTCTCCGGTCCCGGTCAAATAACTTTTATTTTTGTACCTGTATCTGTTATATTGACTAAGGATATCATTTACCGATTGATTATAAGTATCGGCTATTAATAAAATTTACAACTACTAGTGATATGTCCAAAACCGGAAATTTTATACCATATTTATGAACCCGCATAACTCAAATACTCTGATAACTCAAACTTCGTCGACTTCGAGATAACGAGGTTCGACTGTATCTGTTTTGAGATATCTTTACCTCAAGTTTCTTTTTAGATAAAAATATCATCATATGCAAATTAATAATAATAAGATATACAGAAACACAGTCAAAAGAGTTTATCAAACTAATACTATCTTACCCGGTAAGACGATCCACCAATGGACGGGATGTCCTAAAGAAAATAAATCAATTGGTGTACAGCTCGGTTAACTGCAGAACAATTGCAAAGCACGTGGGTTGAGTTTTTCCCAATTAAGTAAGAAGATGTCAATAATTTCATAAAACATTGAATGCAAAGAAAAAAACCCCGTTAATTTACACATTTTAAACAATGTTGACATATGTGGGTTAGTATGAACTAGAACTGTTATCCAAAGGCTAACTAAGATACCCCGCATGCTTCTCCCGTTACCATGGCAACCAAATGCCGTTTGCTGTTTTAGAAAATAGAACCATTGTATTTGTCATCCCTCAATACCCATATATAGCAAATTTCAGCTGCATCAGACAATATCTGAATTTAGACCAATCAGAAGCTTCCATTTTGTTTCCATGGTAATGGTTATGAAAACACATTATGTTTAAAATATCAGCAATAATAGGTTTCACCACTTGCCCAAGTTTAAATAAAATTGATCAAAGAACTTATGAGCTATTGGCAATAACACAAGACCTGTGTATAGTGACCTGGTTACCATAACAACCAAAATTTGTGGAAAATTCTACGGGGGGCACATCTCCATATTGGACTGACCATTCCTACAAAATTTTAAAGAGATCTGTTGTAAACTGACTGAATGCATAGCCAAACAAATTGTGTCTACGAAAGGACGAACGGATTTGGTTACCATGGCAACGAAATGGCATTTGCTGTTACGGAAAATAGAACCATTGTATTTGTCATTCCTCAATATCCCTTTATAGCAATTTTCAGCTGAATCAGGCAATATCTGAATTTTTACCAATCAGAGGCCTCCATTTTGTTTCCATGGTAACGGTTTATGGACACACATTACGTTTCAAATTATCGGCATTAAAGGTACACCACTTGCCCAAGTTGAAATAAATTGATCGAAGGAGTGAAAAGTGTAAAGTGACCTTGTTAACAACCAAATGTTTTGGAAAATTCTTGGGGGGGGGGGGGGGGCC
>JAULCA010061544.1:4733-17330 GCA_032360845.1 Crassadoma gigantea
GTTTTGTTGTTCGTTCATATAAACCGCTCTTAATCATTCGTCACTAAGAATATAGCTGTCTGTACTTTACCAATGTTATCTTTCTTATAGACCTCATCAAATCTCTTACTCAGTTCTGTTCACCGTTCCGACATTTTATGTTTTTTTAATTTATTGTGTGATTAAAGGTAAACAAAATTGGGAGGCTTCTTTGTTGAAAACTAGTAAACCAATTGCTGCAATAACCTTTTATATTGAACGTGGTTAAAAACTACGATTGAGAAATTACAGAGAAAACGCATTGACATATTAAAACAAACATCAAATTGACAACCCCTCGTTATAAGCATTTATTTATTATTCCAAAATTTCTACAAGAGAAAACAAATTCGATATACTTCTCTTAATTGCAAGATTTGACCTCTCTATGTTTCTCTCTTATACTGACTCCATTTTTTCCAGCGATGCCTTCCGTTATCAGAGTAATATGAACCATACAGAAAAACTGGCGACCTTACCTATGTAATGCATTTCAAAGTGATGACCGTGCAAAGTAGTCTCATTACATGTAGTCATTTCGGTACATATATAACAAAAACTACAATCACTTTTTAGTTGTGCTATGTAAAATTTTTCACAGTCAGGTACCTATTTTTATATTATAGTACAAAACAACTTCAAAGGTTTTCAAAACATCAATGAGTTACAAGTATAATCCGATTAACAGTTAAACTTTGTTGATATGACACCACTGTTTGTAGATTTGGACTGTTGCACAATTTAAAACTGACTATTGAAGTCATGAAGTGTCACTTGAATCAGGTACCTGCTCTTGGGACAGATTAAGGAATCTGTTCGTTCAATATCGAGGCAAGTAGATAAAATTCTCCCGCTAATACAATAAACAAACAAAACACTTGAGTTATAATTGAACATAGTTCACAACGGGCTTGTTTGCATTTCCGTTTAACACTGGAGGTCACAGGGACGAGTCAGGTTTACGATCAGATCGATTTTCGAAATATCTTCCTAGATACACGAAGAAATACAACGTTTTACGTTTGGTATGGAAGATTATGCTTCGTAAATGTGTAAACACACTGGGGTCCAGCTGTCAATGTCTGTTAAACTAAACAGTTGCATTGTTAACATAATCTTTGTTAACATTTAAAATAAAAACATGCAGGAATTTACAAAAATGTGTTTCCTATCTCCAGAAGATTTCTTTGAATGTTTATTTTAATTTCATTTTTTGTGTGAAATTATACCTGATAAAAGTTGTGTGTTTACTTCTAGCTTAGTTGACAATACTTTTAACTTTTGGCCCAGGTGATAAATTTATAGAGATAAACTTAGTTAAAGATGATGATAAAAATCTCAATGCGATTTTAATGCTCAGAACATTACTTGTATTAACTGTTTGTATGTCCATATAATATTTTTTTCGGGGGGTCATTTTACATAAACTTCTTCTTCTATTCTCAGTTTGATTACTGATTGTTTTTTTTTAATTTGAAAGAAATAAAAGCTAACATATTTTGTAATTTGACATTTGAATACGTCACGTTTTAGCTGAATTCAAATATTCCAGAACGTAAATATGCTCTGAATAGACTCAGACGGGATAATTGCACTATTGCAAATAAAGCATTGATTATTTTAAATGTTTTGAAATTGGCAAACATGTGCGTTTCATATACCTTTCAAAAACATTTGACATCCTATGATGAAAAGATAAGTCGGGCTTATATTTGAATAGCAGAAGAAAAGCAATAAAACTCAATACTTTTACAGAACTGATTGTCGTTAGAGTAATTATCGTTTTGAGAATAATTTAAGTTAACGGAAAATCAAATATTAACGACCGAAAACAAAACAAAAAGGAAAAGAACAAAACAGGTTCTTCTGAATAAAACGACGGCAAATAGGAAATAATTATCTTTACTCTCCTAACATCAAGCATAGAATACCAGATTGTCTGTGAATGGTTCAGCTTTCCATCACACGAGCTTTCCGACTTGTTCCTACTTTAAGTCTTCCCTCTACAAATATTGACACAAATAATTACAATTGACCCTGGGCATACAGAGTACTAAACCGCTATAGTCTACAGTGTAGCTTTAGATTTGCATGTGACCATTCCAGCAAAATCTAAGATTCATCAGCAAGGTCCTCGTGTGTTTGTTCAATCTGATCAAACAAGGTCCGCAACCCTTCGATCTCATATTCCGATCAGAAATGCATTTATCAGTTGAACGCTTTGCTAGATTAAACCTACTCCTTCTCCATCGCCCTTTTTTGAATTGAAATATATGAAAAAACATTTGAAAATGTCACATTTTGTACATTTACATAATAATTGTAAGTCTATACGAATACAGGATATGAAATATCATGCAAAATACCACAAGAAAATGAAATGACTACTTACCGTCAAGCTGACTAGGCCATTGCGAAATTGGACTTGGTAAATCAGTTACTCAATCGTGTGTTGAACGAATGGAAATAGATTCAGTATTTGGCCTGGTCGAACGTACCTATATCGAAACATCAATATCACATGCAAGTTTCCTGATTGATTTTTATTCCCCTGTTTACATTTTCCCAATTATTTATCAATAAAAATGGAGTCAGGAATGGATATTTATAAACATAATTATAGAACTGTTGGATTGGTTGTTCAAATGGTCTACAGAGGCGTCCGGGATGAAAACGTACGGCAAGTAAGTTAGCTTTAATTTGTGAAGTTATATTTAGTTTGCAAAGATAAGTGTCGTTTATTTGCATCCTTAAGCATACGTAGAGTGTTCTTTTACGTGTAATTGAAAGAAGGAAAAAAAGCAAAACTGGTAGCTTCATAACATTGTGTATTATTGTTGGACACGCATGGCTGAAAACCAGTTGTCATAAACCACTCAAGCGTGCATTAACCGCAAATTTTGTCATCCGGAAATCTCGACCTAGGGCAAAAATTTGTTAGCACAAAGACTTGCTTACGGTATACGATTCTAGTAACAGAAAGTACACCTAAAATAGGAGCATTCGGCCTAAACCACGGCTGTCTGGTATTTATATATAGTTTCGTCCTGATGTGAGCACTCTGACACACTGAACGAAACAGACGGTGACGGATTGAGGGTATAGGGTTTGTAGATGCAGATAATGAGTTATGTAACAAGAAACATAAAAATCTTCGCATATACCAGACGACTTTACATATTGACTTGCGTAGTTCAACAGAAAGCGGACGACATGGTGGATATGATGGTGAACACTCTCGGAAAGGTTTGTTTTGTTTGTGTTGATTTTGTATAGGAAGTACCTACTCCACGTGCCGGCATAGATATGCTAGTCATCAGGGCCGGCGATACAGATAGCGGTTCAGGGTCGAGGACACACTACTTAACACTCACACTACTTGGACAGGAGAGTGATAGTTTCAGTGTAAGATATTTATATTGTTATATTCAAATTGTTCTGCAAGTGACTTGTGACTTTTGTAAGCATGTCAATCGTTTCACAAAGAGAAGTTTCAAATTCGTCAAGATTTAGATATTTACGTTAATGTCCTATTATGATTTATGCAGCATACAAGTGGTTTCTTACAGTAACACGCGTTTTAATGCATTGTGAATATATGGGATATTGTCTGTTTCTGTCTACAACATGGATACGGATGTGAAATGACAACCCCTAATGGTGCACGTGGGAATATCTTCATCTGATATGTGACATGATAGAGCACTGATGTCGATTTCATTCTCATGGGATGAAGAATTCACTGGAAATTTAAACATAATTGTGTTATATATAATAGAACGAACAGATGCCAATCTTATTTTGTTATATTGTCGATTAATAACCAGAGAGGTCTTTTCAGGTTTTTTGTTACATTATAATGAAATATTTGATAGTGATTTGAATTTGTTATTTTATAACGAGAAAAGTGCCGTGTTTTATTCAATATTTAACAAGATAAAAGTTATCTGCACCACATTTTACCAAAAACTGCCTTGGAAATATTGATGACAGTGTTATATTGGGATTATCTATCAAATAACGTGCACGCTTTGCTTTTGGACGACTACTCACACTCAACGATCGAGTTGACAAAGCAAAAGCAGGAAGTAAGCGCCGGTTGGAAAATCCAGGATCATCTTGTTTTGTATTAACGAATTACCCAGTTCGCCTCTGTGAAGTCAAGTTTACCAATCAAGTTATGTTACAAATGATAAAAAGTCATAACCGGGATATCACTGTGTGATTTAAAAGTGAATTTTCCGGTTTTGTAAAGTGAAACTATCAATGCGTCAACAGGATGTTTTTTTATACATGATGATTAAGTTTTCCTTTTACAATCATCTCATCTCGCTGGAATTTAAAGTTATCGGAATTTCGTCTTCAAGGGCTGCGCTAGATCCCTCCTTAATGCATTGATGCAGTGATTGTCTGCACAATTAATGCTGATTGTTTCATATCTCGTTTGTGTGATTATTACTTCTTGTTTTTCCCATTTTAGAATCGAAAAACATGAACCAATGTTCCCACATGCCATGACAGACATCAATACGTAATGAATCCGGTTTGAAAGGTAGGTAATTCTTAACACGTTTTATTTAATACATTTGTGATGCTTGTAATTTGATGACCATATGGAAGTGAGACGTGCATCATACAAACACTGCAAATTAACAAGAAAATGTCCCACGACGACAATTGATATTTTATTCCCCTAATTCTCATAGGATGTCTGAATATTGTTATATTGGAAACGCCATACATAAAGCACATTTCTTCTATTTTACTAGCTGAATTATGTCTAAGATGATTAATAGATCAAACATTTTCTCATCTTTACCTGTAGCTTATAAGTACATGTACCTACCTTAGACCTGTGTGTGGTAATTCTTTATTGAAATCGATTGCTTAAATGACAGTATCAACATATTTACATATGTCAATTTATACAGCGATTTAGATTTCATTGTATGTTACTGAATATTTATAGCATTATTCCTGTCATCGTGTACGTTTATAACATGTATATATAACTTTGAACCGTACTTAAATAACCCTGGATACACACACACACACATATATATATATATACGTTACCTGTAGATTGATTAGGGCAATTAAAGCCCTATGGGCACGATTCGTGCCTTATCTAGTGCTTGTAAGGTTCTGTGAAACACCAGTGTGTGAACTTGCGAAACTATTCATACACAATATTTGAGTTAACTTGAGATATTGACTTGAAGTTGACATATTTAATTGACTTGAATGCTTAGGTTGACAGCTTTTGATGGTTTCTGAAAAATGTATGACCTTGTTTCTTGGGCGAGATACCAAAGTATCAAGTTGTTTAAAGGGACATCCTTGAATGTTGAAATTGATTTAATTTTTGACACTGTTTGATAACATTTTTCTGTCTAATATCTTTGGTAATGTTGAACATTTTATGCTTCAAATGCGAAATCGAGAAGGTTTGTTTTCTCAAGATGTGTTAATAAAAAGTCACTATTGTTTTCATTTGAAATGATGACAATTCATACATGTTTAAATTGAATGCATATTGGGAGAGTTCGTTACGACTGGTGTTTTTTCTTACAACTCAGCTTCCAAAGGTATGGTGCAGTGCATACTTGGGAGAAATATCCCATTTATGATGATCAATGCTTTATAATACAGACTAACACGTAGTTATCTGAGCGGAAGGAAGAATTGATCGCAAACGTAACATTTGAGACCTTAAGAGATATCTCATAAACTAATTGATATATTATTGTATCAGTTATCATTTAACGTATCTTACTTAATTTCAGAGATATATTTTACTTCTGTAACATTTAAAGATGTCTCTTTTATTAAATGATATGATAAATCGTCAAGGATATCTATTTTACCAGGAATCAGACATTGTCAAATCAGTCAAAGATATATTTGTTACCAAATGATATGATATATCGTCAAAGATATCTATTTTACCAGGAATCAGACATTGTCAAATCAGTCAAAGATATATCTGTTACCAAATGATATGATATATCGTCAAAGATATCTATTTTACCAAGAATCAGACATTGTCAAATCTGTTAGAGATATATATGTTACCAAATGATATGATATATCGTCAAAGATATCTATTTTACCAGGAATCAGACATTGTCAAATCAGTTAAAGCTATCTTTGGTACCAAATAATATTATATGTCGTCAAAGATATCTATTTCACCAAATTATATGAGATATCATCAATTTATTAACAGACATACCTCTAATATCAAATTACATGTGATATTGTCAATTTATTTAAAGATGTATCTCTATTACCAAATTATATAAAATTTACCCAAATACATGTAATTTAAAGTTATCTTTGTTTAAATTTGAGATAACTCTCATAATTGTGTTTTCCATTTTTGGGTATAAATTATTAGAATGGCTTACCCTTATTAATATGCTGCATTATGAAATAAACAATCTACTGACTACACCTATTACTCAACCTTTATTTAGAGATTCATTCGATTGGCTAGTATCCTATTAACAGCTAAGGTCTTTTAAGGGCGTGTCTCAATATGAGTAATGTATATTTGTTTTTGTGTATCAGCTTAACATGTTATCCACACAAATATTTAACCTCTATCATTAAGATATATGCTTAATTGCAAAACGATATCTAAAGAAAGCTTTCAAAGTACAGTTATTGTTCAAGATGTCCTTGATTTTTGACAGCTGTTAAATCTTTTTAAAAACCTCCCTTTCGAAACCGCTCTGTACTGTATTAGTAATTTATTATTTACTCACAATCTTTCGTATTACAGTAATTTGTATCAGACACCCTTACAAAATTTTGTTTTTGACAGCGTTGCAATCTTGCCTTGTCTAAAAAGCCTACCTATCGAAACTGCCCCATGCGGTATTGGGAATTAAGATTAATAGAAGTTAGAGATAAATTGACTAGCAACCAGTCTGACGGAAGGCATGTGAGCATCATTTATCAGGCGTAAATACCACAGTTGTGATAGCGCTAATGAGTATGTATCTATAAAAGTAAGTAAACTTGTAAACAAGAGCATATATGTATTACGTAGATCCTTTACAAGAGCCCTGATTATAACACGCTGTTTGGCATGCCGTCTGGTTGCTGTACTTGACAGGCGGAAAGTCAATATCATCTGGTGTTTTTCTCTGATTTCTACGTTTCATGAAGTCATTTGAAGTCCGAAGCTGACATTTCTGTCCTTATATCAAATCCTAACTTTTGTTTACACAGTTTGAACGACATAATCAGCTTCTCTCAGACACATACCGAGTCACAAGGTCAAACGACAGAGCAACATGTGCTACGTCTAGGAGGTGATATGTGTTGACAATTGGCACTCGTCGGACTTACTAATAATATAATGGCATTAATTCTTGTTCCATGTAAGTACTATGTTGATAATCCCGTACATGTATCATAAAACATGTTAATGGAAGATATTAACTTCTTTGAAAGGGAATTGCGTATCGGATCCTTGTCATATTTGCCATTAATCACTCGTTAAATTCGATAAGGGATCCTTCCGAGTAAAATTTGAACCTTATATAACGTGCAGGAAAAAGCTGACTTTCTTTGGTGTTTTGCATTGTAAAGCTTATTCTTATTTCAAATTGGTGCTTTCTTGCTTTGTTTTTTAGTAATAATTCTATAAAAGACGGTATTTTATAAGAATACCTTATTTCAAGATAATTATTATTATTCTTTTCTTAGTAGTACTGACATACCGGCTTGCCCTTCCCTGCTCATTGAGTTTTACGTATAACATTCGATATTGTGTTCTAGTCAATGTTTTAAGTAGCAAGCAGGTTTTGCAGTATATTATGCGTCAGTTTGACAAATAAACCACGTAGTCAGGTCATTTTACAAGAGAAGTTTCAATCGACTCTGAATACACGTAAAAAGTAATTAGCAAAACCTGCTTCCCAACCACGTAATAGCAGTATCGACTTCTTGACTTTGGCTAAAATTGATGATAAATAATACATATCATTGTTAGACTAGATACGTCATGACGGGTACCATATGTGGCGCCGGAAACGCTTACCCTTTCACATGATCCACTTCCTCTTTATTGTGACACTTTTAAAATTTTATTCTTTTGTCTTTCGTAGCCAAAATCATTTCAAATTAGTTCTTATATGATGAGGTGGTGGTATGCTTTCTCTATGTCACTCAGAAAATACAGCGAAAATGAATATCAACGAATATTCAAACAGCACCAGTAAGCAGTGAAGTATTAGTGATTTGACATTTTGGTATTTCTAATGTAAGAAGTTTCAGATTTATTAAAAGATAACTATTTCGAAACTATGCAGATTATTAATTTATTTATCGCTTGTTTTGTGTAAGTTTAGCCACACTGAATATTACATTTTTATATGTTAATTATTTTTCGGTAATTTGTTTCACGTTACCTGCGATATAAACATATCTAAATATCCTAATTTAATCCTGTATAACAATAAACTTTATTCATTTAACAACAATTGCGAAACACGTTATATCAGCTTATATTAATCACTCTTGTTGGCCCGGATGGAAGCGCGCAAGGGGGCTTACTGTGGGAGGAAACTTGAGTACCCGGGCAAAACCCACGTAGTCGGGCAGGTGACCCCTTACCTTTTCACGTCCGATCGGGGAATCGAACTCCGGTGAAAGTCGAGTGTTATATCCACTACGCCACCCGACCACCCTAATCCTGTGTTAAAACAAGGACCAAATCCAAAGCAATCTACTTTATTCGTTAAAATCAATCAACATAAATCATAATAGTGGACTGGTGAATTTGCAACTGTTGATATACCGGGTAAGAAATATATATGCATGTGTCTGATGTTTAATCAAGAAAGTAATTTCCTCTAAAGGCGTATTAAACACACGTGGGGCAGACTTGAACTGATAACATTGTTAATTGACGATGACGACGACGGGGCCCATTCAGCTAAATATGAGTAACAAGAGCCTTATTTACTCTCAAAGGCACTTATCAGTGTATTTGGTCAGGTAAAATGTAATGTTTGTATACCTACATAATGGCAGTTCGGTGACTACTTACTGGGCATTGTCAGCTTTGCTATACCTAAAGGAAAATGTGATACATTTAAATATAAAAATAACCACCAGTAAGCTCTTCTTTTACAATTCATTATTTATGACATCAAGAGATGTTTTTGAGTCCACACAAACTCAAAATGAACTCCGTTCACAAATTTGTAATTTCATGAAGTAGACACATGAATGAAGTAGACACATGAATTTGGGTACGTCATTGTGTGTTGAAGTTCTAGTTTATGTTGGTCTCCTTTACTTATTTTTAAAAAAAAAAGAGAAGGAAATATTTGAGTGAGGAAATCTGAAACCGTTATAAGGGTCGTTCACTTCCCCCTTGTGTCACCTCGCCCTAGCTACATAGATATGTATGTATATTACAAAAAAAATGATAAGAGGTTGTTTTTGTCCTTAACTTGAGTCAATGGCAGTTCCGCTATGAAAACTCAGTCAAGCTAGCGTTGTTGAAATTAGCTTTGAAAGAATACCATCACAGCGAACGTAACTCGCGTGTTGTTTTTTCATGTTTAGAAACTCAAGGATATATATATTATTTCACAGATTGAGATCTTCATAGACACGAAACAGCCTTCGCGATAGCCGTGTATAGGGTTCTAGTGCAGGACACGTCGACATGTGATACACGCATTTCTGGTATGTAAAGTCTATTTAAAAGTCTTGTCATTATGTATCTTGTCATAAATATTTATGCATATGATATTCCGTGCACGATGACTTTTTATAAAGTTACGTGTACGTTGTTGGATATTATGAGTGTTGCTCTAACAGGTGTTTGATTAATACATTATACCGCGCAGGGAGTTCGCCGTCTGTGACAGCTTCCGATACATTTAAACAACACAGAACAGGCTAGCTGTGTTTTACTGATGTTTTAAATTCATAACATATGTACTCAGATTGTTTATATACATTGTAAATGTTTGGAACGTAGAGCGCAGTATACGATAGAGCTTTGTTTACATACATGATTTGATCGTCACTTAGCTGCTAAATCATAATGACATTATCCAAGGATTTTCTCCTTTTCTACTATCTGTCTTTCCCTTTTTTTGGCGTCGACCTTGGCAAGTCTGATTTGCCCGAATGATGTGACTGGGATGTAGTTTTATACTTCGTGTCCAGATTATGAGATCGTTTTTTAAGAAGCACTTTAGCTGCTTAATCATCTGTAGAACCGACTTTATGAAACCTTGATCGTTTCGAAAACCCTGAACAAACTACTTGGTAACAATAATTGAAACTTGAACTGCAGAAAATACCAGCATTGACGCGGAACAATCTCGCCTGCTTCTGTCAATATATGAGGCCTGTTTCACTATGTCATATGAAACTACCAAGGTTATTTAAATAAGATAATATTTCTACCAGAAATGATTATGCTTGTTTTCAGATCCATAATTCAACAGCGAGAGTTTCTGTATCTTGTTTGAATTATCTGGTCATAGCAATACAGGGATCACTACTTAGAATCTAGAGCACATGAAGATTGTAATGTTTCGCGTGTTTGTATTTAAAAGTAGGACAATTAGGATAAAGCATATTTCAACATATATGTTGACAACACGTATAGTTTATTAATTCCCCAAAATATATGTATGTAAACAAAGCTATGTCGTATGCTGCCCTCTACGTTCCTAACATTTATAAAATATATAAACAATTTGAGTACATATGTTATGAATTTAAAACATCAATTTCCCATTTGAATATATTTTGAAGTGTTAAAAATTTGAGACGATATATTTTAACATTTTTTTCCCCCAGACTTTTTTAAACCGATATTCGTGAAATAGTCAAGCAATAATTTGAATGAGTTACATTTTTATGAAGTGTAAAACTGAACAGTCTTTGATTGTGTTCTGGTCCATCAATACTATGGGCAGACACAGCTTAAAAACTGTGTATATTGCCAGTGACAGGCAGTGCAATATAAAATATGATTTGACGAGGAAATACAAAATGAAGTGGTACAGCTTTCCTTACCCTGACGTCAGAGTCGTGATGGACATCAGCACGTTGTCATTTAATTGAGTCACAGCTTTCTTGACGAGCCTGTGACATGATAATGAAACAAGACACCATGTTACAAAACTGGTTATGTCAGATTGCAGCCCCTATGTTGTGGTGTTGAAACCTATATATCATACCATAACGCAAAACTGCCCGTATCGAAGCACTGAATTGCTTTAAGTAGACATTCTTTCGCAATGTGAGTAAAAATGGACAAAGGAAAGTTCAATGAAGTGCGTTAGTGCTTTATGTTCATGATGAATATATACATTTGTCTAGTTGGCATCCATAGTGCTTATGCATGCCAAATAAAAGAACACAGTGTTTTAAATTAACTATTTTCCATTATGTGTTTTTTTATCATCATTCCTATTTCCCATCCATATCAGTGCTGAGTTCATAATTCGTGAAATAGTCATCAGTCCAACAGGATGTAAGGATGCAATAATGTTAACGTGATTTGGTGGGATTTTATTTTGGTGGTGGTGGTGGGGGGTCTTTTTTTTTATATAAAGACAGTGTCCACGGCTGATGACGCCGCTCAAGGGCCAATTAATAGTGTCGTCTTACTGAAATGCCATAGTTTCGACAAGGTACTATAAACTCCTTCCGGTCAATGGTACTTATCACGGTATAGCCAGTCACAGGCACCACCTTCGACATCTAAACGACTAGCAAAGAACAGATCGTGTCGATTTTAAGGGCGTGATATATATTTGGTCGGGTTACAGCAGCTGGAACCTTCCTCACTTCTGCAAACGCTTATGACCAAGTCCAAAAACAAGGCATTGCTAAATCAGGTATCAGGAAACAAAAGTAAACAGAAGGAAGATCGAAACATCTAAAAGATGCCATTGGTCCAGTACCTTTATTTTGAAAGCTTCCATGTCCCAAGTACGGGACACAAAAGAAATCAACAATTCTGCAGGGGGGTTCAACACCAGTCGCCTCTCACAACCTCCAGTGGATATACAGTGGGTATGTTTTATCTTGATTTCTGGCCTGCAGGCGTTAAGATGAAGTGAACGGTCGGTTATTGGTTTCATAGCTGATATGAATGCCATTTCAATTCGTTGGCGTCAAAGAGTGGCATTGGTAAGCAATGGTCAATTGTCTAGAGGTGGGTTTTTTGTATCTCTCCAACGCAAAGTCAGTTAGTAAGCTGTACAATTTACGTCACATAATCAAGTTATCCTCCTATTCACGAACGAATGAATAAATTACATGTTAAATATTTATATATGTATATATATATATTTTTTTTTCTCTCTTGAAGCAATGACTTTCTCACAATGATATTTAGTAATAATTTGTCTTTGTTATTTTAAAATTATCTACTCCATGGGTCATCTGGGTTTCTTTTTGCGCATTGTAAATTAATAAAGTATATTGGAGTAAAATATTGACGTAATGATGGGAGCTGGCTCTACGTGTTAGAGTTACCTGAAAGGTCTTGAGACCTAGGAGATCCATTGTCTGTATCCATACGTT
>JAULCA010061766.1:0-17318 GCA_032360845.1 Crassadoma gigantea
ATGTGAAATCGTCCATAACTCGGAAGAGGTCATACGTGCCAATCTAATCATAAAACAAATGTAAAATGAAATTAACACCAAACAACAGAATAGGTAAGACAAATGTAAACGTAGATATTTAAAGAGGCTATGGCGACTTATATCTCTAGAACAGACTAACAACTTCAATTAGTTTTAAATTGAAGAGACCTTATCGCTACGAAAATATTTTTTTAGACACTGTAGGTCAAAACAAGCTAATAGCACGTGTTCACTGCAATTGGTTCTTGGCACGCTAGGAATTGAGCTTGTCTTCATACCTTGCTAGACATGAAGACATATCAGTTAATGTCAAGGATGATCGCGCCGCAATAGTAGCTCTATTGCTACAACAAGTAAGTTAAAACTGAATTTCAAAAACGTAGACAACCAATTAAAGTCTATTTAGCAAGCATTTTACACGCGTCCCAATTTCGAAGGCGCCGGTACGAGGTTGTCCTTGTCATTTACCTATGGAGCAATTATTATGTATGGTTTGAATATTCTGGATAAGTTATTTATTTTTTGTTGTATGTTTACCCGTTACCAATACAGTGAGTGGTTCCTATTTTTTAAAGCCTTTGTCCTTCCACTGTGTAATTATGTGCTTTCCAACTCATATCTCGTATTTCTTGACGTGACAATAGCATCTACCACTTAGGTAAACATTTCGGTCAAAAGCAAAACGTGTGGTTTAGCAAGGCGCTAGGGAAAAAGGAAGTTAAAAGTAGTGAGGAGTAAGAAAATCCCAATAGGACTGAATACCTTTGTCACAGCTATGTTAGCGATCATGTTATATTATCACACTTGTATAAGAACCATTGCTATGGTTCAATACATAGACTTTTGAACTTGTTAATCAATTGCTATATTCAGGGAAAATGTACATGTTCCTCGACTGAGGATGAGTCAGTATATACAGGCCATGTTTGCTCTTTGTTTCCCTTGTAGAACATTCAAAGAACAAAGACAAAAAGCTTGTAACTTTATACATTTATGAAAAGTACTAAATTAACCAAAATTAATGTGCAGTGACACTAAAATATCGATATAAGGGTATAAAAAAACCAACAAAACGTGGACGATCTAGCAGAAGAGATATAGCTGCACTTGATTACAACAGGTGAACATTACAAACACTCTTTTATTTTTGTTTGTTAGTCTGTTCATAGACAAACAGCGCACAAAATTCAATAATAAATTTAAAGCCATGTTAAGAGAAACTGATATAGAAAACGCAACATCGAGGTATAAAAAGAATGACACACACTTGAAAAAATAAGACGGATAATAGCTATCAAATATTTATAACATTTTATGTAGCATTAAATGGGAAAATAGAAATTAATTAGATGATTCCACGGAATATATCAGTATATTCAACCAACAAATTTGTTATAAAGCCCTTGAAAAATGTTTCAAAAGTATAACACATAACAAGCTCAGTTGATATTCCCGTCTCCCTGACGTCTACATTTTACGTGACATATGTAGATCGGGGATTTGAGTAGAAAATGAAACCTGCTATTCTCACTACTTTACCCAATTTAAATATAAGATCGTCAGGTCAGGAAATGATATGTTGGAGTTTGAAAGGAACAGAAATATTACACCAAGGAAGGACATTTCGACTGAGGTATAACGATTCATTCAGTGTTCATCATAAATGTGTTTTTTGATAAAGAAAATAAATCATCACTTGATATCTGTCAATAACTATTATAAGAGGAACTACGCTGTATAATTGATTATCAAATTCATATGTGAATAACTACAATTCAAAAATCCAAAAAGTATGAATCTCCATGGATAATTATTAAATACAAGATGATGTCGTTTTCATGTTAATACACTCGTAAATTCGATTTGGTTACAATTACTGACAAAAACAGAACGTCAACGGAAAGGGGAGTAACTCTAACTGACTAGCACTATACCAAATCAATTAACTGATTACATGTACTTCAGTAACGAATGACAATACAGATATTTGTGTAATACACCACTGGCCACAACACAGAGACAGATTGCCAATTACACAAAGATATGAGCTTTCAAAGTCAATGCATTTTTTCAACTGAAACTTCCCCCGAATTCTTACGAGTTGTTATTGAGGGTTACATGGTCTCATGACAAACGCTTTTCGGTAAGATTTCCATTCTTCGTGAGAAGCAATTTACTTTTAAACATCCCTGTGATTTGTAATTTAAGAGATGTAACAAACGAAATGGGGCAATATCTGTTTACTGTTTAGCTTTCTGCTTTTACTACTCTATTTCAAATGTTTCCTTACCTCATATTTCTTGTTCATTTTCTAAACAATAATCACTTAAGATTATCGAGTTAGATCAAACCATACACAAACTTAAATAATTTGCAGAAACAAAACGAGATAATTTCATTTTTGCAAAATGTAAGAGATAGGATTTATATGGATTTATGATTTATCGTCAGTAAAAGTGGTTATAATAAGCTAGTTATTTCATGAATGTTTAGGCTGTCTAACACTCTTGAGTTTTATAAACTATTAGAATATCTCAAATAAAAAGGATCTGTAGCAGTGTTATCGTCGAAAAATCCACTTAGTGCCTTGCAGTAAAGATAACGATAAGCTATACCATGTTATTGATAATATTTTGTTTTGCTTTCAAGAACACAAATTGAAAACTTCATCATTTGTTCTTGTTATTTTTTACTGTACTTCCTTGTCTATAATATATTTATACATTGAAGTTTACCATAGTGGGATACGACCTAAGCACCCTCGACCATAGGGTGATGCATTTCTAAGAGCAGAGGGCTAGCCGACATTTAGGAGAACTAACTGTATATGTTAAAAAACGTCCTTCCTCTATTCAAGTAAACGGTGTTTAACCACATTTGGTCTGATGCATCTTTAGGCCTAGGAATTGCTTCCCTGTGAACAGAGGGTCTGGGCCCCTTGAGAGAATAAAAAGGTTTTAAAAAGTATATTTCTCCTAAGAAGCGATAAATGAAATGCAATCATCCCTTTGTCAAAGGTCTCAACGGTGTAGAAATAAAAAGTGTACCCCCCACAAGACTTCCGCTATTTTGTGCATCCAGACGAGCTGAGCTTACAATGATATGTCTGTTTCAGGTCGCAAATTAAGAATTGTGGTTTGCCGGTAGGTACAGTATAATAAATTTTACTTTACATTGATTAAAATAATTGTGCAAGCATTTTTTTAACGTGTGGACGAAATGTCTTCTGGCAGAAAGTGCAGTAAGAAAGAATGTAATTTCAAGTAGTTTTCAAGTTTAGAATAACATTTTACATATCTACTGTATACGATTGAGTAACGATTGTTAAAATTGAATATAAAATGTTTTTAGATCTTTTACGTCTTAAGTAAGAATCTTGAACCGGTTAATTAACTGACCTTAACGCGTTAAGCACGTGCTTCAACGAACATTGGATATGTCCAATTAATTACTTACGCCATTCGGGACGAATTCTCCACGATGAAAGGGGTAATGTTAAGAATTACTGTCTACTCATATGTATATTTCACCTTTGTTATAAGTTACTTATACTCAGCTCCAGTTGCTTACCTTATATCGTGAATTACAATCAACGTCCCTATAAATGGTATGTAATCATTCTTGATCATGATAAGTTATGTAGTTTAGAAGTTAGTGTTTCCCTCTTGGGTCATATCGTCCACCATCAATCATCACGCCAATCGTGGTTGCGAAGGTAAGCAAACATCCCTCAAATACATCTAATACCCAAAACATCGACGGTAATAATTATTGCACTTGTGTGATATCCTTCCCATTGCTTTTGTGGTACTGACGATTGAAGAGTGACTGCCCGAACCGCTAACTGTCAGTCAGGGATTTGATTCGATTACTGTTGCATCGAACCGCCTGGGTTGTGTAACACAATCAGCATCGAGTGATGACGTCACTTTTCAAGTCGGCCAAACGCAGATCTCACCTGGAATTTCGCGGAATTATTATGTTTTTCCATGTTTATTAGTCTGCCAATCGATCTTAGTTTGATTTAAGGTCCCCTTTTACTTTGTTTTCAGATGACGGGAATTCTTATATAAGGTCGTACTTATGATCGCCCTATGTTTTTATACCAGGTCGCCCTTTTGGTTTAACATTATTTCACAACCGGCAGTATATTTTGATATCGGTTGGCCCTTATTTGCAGTATCAGATCGTCCTAGGTTTTAATATCAGGTGGTTCGACCTTTGATATCAGGTGCCACTAATGTTGAATAGCATATGACAATTAAATTGTGATACAATGCCAGTAGTTATCATATCAGGACGCCTCTAATTTAATATCAAATCGTTTTGAGTTTCAATATCAGATCGCCCGAAGTTTTGATATCAGGCGGCTCTCAGATTTTCGGCGTCTGGTCCTTGTCTCTTAATTATGATATAATGTCGCAATAAAGTAACATCAACTCCCCTTCAATGTAAAACAGTACATGACGTCGGCTTTTGATTCAGAAAGACCTGAAGTTTGACATCAAGTAACTCTAAACTTATAACGCATGACATCTAGACTGACGTTAAAAACCATGAACTAATTTATTTTTTCTAATTCAGCCGCGATCAGGTATATTTTTTCTTTGTGAATGCTGATTTTATTATAAATTGGTGTTAATAGCTTTATTATTGAGCCTTGTATTCAGACGAACTACCCCTAATAAAACCTCCATAATGAGTCTGATTCAGAAATGGGTGGTCGGCCTTATGATTAAGTCGCTAGTCTAGAACAAAACAACTCTTGCATGACTGTTTTATCATTAAATGAAAAAGTTAAGTTTAAGATAAAACTGATATCACTTTGAAAACGTACTTGTCTATACACTTAACGCAATAGCGACATGACATAGCTAAAATAGCATACAAATTATATAACAGCAAGTATCTCACAGAATGGTATTTTATGTTAGCTATCTATAATATTTAGATTACAATTATGTACTTTAATAACTTCGGTCAATTTTATGTTTGTTTTTGAACAAAGGTAATATAATTGTCCGTTTATAATATTTCTTCAACTTTGTATTGAAACATATCAAAACGGAACATATCAACAAGGATTTATAATTGATAATTCCTTTTAATTACTTTGTTTATTTTAATACCTAACTCAGTAAAACTGCACTGATGCACTCTAAGCTTTATCACTAAAAATTTAAATGCCGTGCTGTAGTTATAAACTGTTTACTCACTGGTATATGTAAGTTAAAAACGTCTCTATTACTATCTATTGATAATTGTGTTTTAAGTCATTGAGTGCTTTGTGTTGGTATCTGGAATGTTTGTCACTTGGTGTATATATTTTAATGTAAGAGATTTATTAATCAGCAGTGTACCAAGATACCAATGGCACCACGTGAGGTATGTACCAATATTTAAATAATTGGTTGATAACTATGAAGTTTCCTTTAGTGGAAATGTCCCGAGCTAGTAATATTCCTTTTTATTTCTTTAAATCGAATTTAACCGAATTCAGTAAAACTGTTTTTCACATTATCGTTTAATAATATTACTATATGTTTTGCTTCATTCCCGCCCCGAGAGGTAATCTACTCTCCTGCCCTGGGAAGTAAACTTCAGTTTAGAATGCACGCAATATAGACATAGCAAGACATATCAGAAACTTTACCAACATATGCTTTACTGCTTTGGAAAGAATCAATGGGCTAGCCATCTTCGCTAAGAAAAAAAGTAGTGATTTCTTTTGAGCTTGTCTTTTTTATTAATATCTCTCTTTGAACAAATATAACAAATGTTTGACAATAAAGTAATTTCACCAAAAAAGCAATAAGATTATTTCCTCCTCTGGCGATCATGTATTTACAGTATATCAAATATTTGACCAATATTGTAAGTCTAGCTCCATTGTAACAGTAGATACGAGAAACTCCGTGTACGGCAAGACACAACACCAAACATATAAACGATTAAACCAATTACAACACAAATTATATCTGCCAAGAAGTTGTCACGCAATTATATAAACTATCTTGTTCATGTATCGTTTTTTATTTTTTTTTTCATTTTAGTGAGTAGATAATTTTTTTTAATGTTTACTTATTTAATTGTTTTTTAGCTTAATTTAGCAGCAATACCACTTGATTGATTGATATATGTATATATAATCGATATGTATTCTTACATACATAACCAATGTTGTTTCACAGACAATAATCAGAAACGTTCTAACCTGGACCGCAAAGATTTATTCGCTTAATAAATTACAAACTCTCTCATATTTATCTAGTTACTGGACCAGACAAAAGGAAGTATACCTCTTATCTCATATATCACATAAAATGAAGATATCTTATTCTTCCGTCACATTAATGTGTTCTTATATGTTAAAAGAAAAAAATATATAATAATATATATTTACGGAAGTAATGTATCTAGTTGAATATTTAAAAATGGAAAGGATGTTTCTTAATGATAACACAAATCCAGCAAAAATTTATACCAACCATTCTATATAACTTATTAAATTGTGGCTTTCTACTGTTTACAGACAACAGATGATTATAACGTTTAACAAAAATAAACTATATTTACAAGGAAATATACTTCATTACTGAGGAAAAGGCAAACAATTCTAAATTGTGGTTAAAACTCCGGCCTTCCACGCAGCTGGCCGGGTTTCGATCCCCGTCGGCGTAAGCATGGATATTAGAGAAGGTGTTTTTCACCTGCCCACACAACTCCAAAAACCCAGGTGGAGTATAAATTGGCCTGGGGTGGGTGCTTCGGTATCTGCGCTGTAGCATTCAAGTGAGGTGGCACTATAAAAGATTCCGTTGGAAGCACAGTCTCCCTACAAACAGAACACATTACATCTCCAGCACACACAGGCATACACAAATATGGAGTTATTAGCCAGGTGGCATAGGACTAGTACTAAGTGCCTGATAAGGCAGCTCCTGCGAAATCCTCCAAATTGTTTTGCTAAATGTATTTATTGTATAACTATGTGCTGTAAAGCGCTTTGGAGTAGCTTATGCTAGCTAGAAAGGGCGCTTTATCAAATATTGTATATTATTGTTAATATTGTTATTATAATAACATGACTTCATGGCACAGTGAAAAACGAAAGTGAGAGACATAACGTTTTATCATCGGTTTAATATTTAGATTTACAAAGAGTTACCATGGTAATTATTCTTATATCTATTTATGAACATTTCAAAGTCAGTTTTATGCATGTGTAATATTTATATAAACGAGAATAATTACTGATTTTAAAGTACATATTTAAAAAAAAACTATGTTCTGACACCTACAGTTTATCTCAGAAGCTTTGGTTCCCGGTTGCATAGAGTATAAACGTCTTCGAGACATTTTTCATCATGGTCTTTTAAAGGTTTAAATATTAATTCAATGGATGGCCACGAACTTTTCTCAATATGAATGCAACAAAAATGTCAAAATCCATCTAGAATTTTTAACGGTTTTGGCGTTCTAACGATGTTTGGTTCTTTGATAAATATTAAGATATACGATATACAAAATAATAAATACTGCTTTTATTATTGAACAATATACAGAAATCCTGTTGCAAAACATAAATGAACTTTTAGAATTGATTAATAATGCTTGCGTAGATCCTATGGGATTTGTTTAGACTTCTTTTTATAAAGACCCCCCTCCCCCCTTACTACAAGTTTCACCGCAGACAGTATCGCCTGCTGGTAGAGTGCTTTGCTACAAGTGAAGTTTATTAAAGGTAAAATCAACACTATGTACAAAGTTTATGTTGAAATCATAAATTGCGTTACTTTTTGTCCTTTTTAAAATTATAACCAATCGAGGTACCCCATGTGTAGATGGTATCAATTACTTACTTAAATTATATTGATAATTTACTGTAATTACTGGGAAAAGTGCGGGATTGTTCTCGTCATAATCTTTGTCAAAATTCTGAGCTTCAGGCCTTTTTGCCTATCTAGTAATTCTTGCCTCTTTACCCTCAACTGTCTAGCAGCTAATAATACCCCCCTGTTAGAAAGTCAGCGATTCGATCGAGCAGCATTCAGTCTGATCGTTAATACCATTAGGTCAGGCTATTGTTGCCAATAACATTGCCTTCTGTCTGTTATGACAACCTCCTAAAGACGATCTTTCTCAATCGGTAATACTTCTAGCTTTCAACAATCACCCGATGGCACAAAAGTTGGAAACATGCCCGTAATTATCATTGTAACGAGGAAACAAAACGATCGATAGTTGCCGTTATTATTGTAGCAACAATATATTAATCCACGGTTCCTATCTAATGCTTGATAACAACCTAGTTCAAAGGCTGTCTCAAAGCAGTTCACAAATTATTATCTGTGGTTATAGGGCATTTGCAACCGACCAGCTTTTTTCTCAGCTACTTTGGGGAGCATACAGTCGGTGCTGCCATTTCGGCGCTCACAGCTAGCATTCTACAGCTCTACCACTGACCAACCACGTCCTCATTTACTGCTAAGTAGATTGAAAGTAGCGGAGTGAAGTATCTTGCTTAAAGATAAACCTGCAACCCTACGGTCACGAGCACGGTCTACGGCGCCTCCAATTATCAAAATGTTAATTTAAGATACATGTACCTCCTAATAGTTCTGTCATAACAATAAATATATAACAATAGCAATATAATTCATGAACTGAACAAGGCGTACGTGTGTAAAAATAGGTCAATTCAACTAAATTACCGATTACAACTAATTCCAATTTCATACAAGTTCCATAATATACAAATGCACGACTATGTGTTAAAACCGCAAAAAAAATTCAATTATCAAGTCAAATACTATTCTACGTATGACAATTATAGTCCAAGGACGAAAAAATGCCTTACTACCAAGGCATACAGCAAATTTACAAGTAGATTGAGTCCGACTGATTCCAATGGTGATAACATTGGGTTGGGAACATTCCAGCTTTCAAACATTGTTAATATGATTCATGTCTGATATATGACATTGTTGCAATTAAAAGGTTCTGCTTTATTTGTTTTAACATGTCTTTGCATTATACATTTCTAAGTAAGCCATTAATCATTACAATACCAATGTCTTATGCCCAGCAGTTATGGGACAAATATATTGACCCTTTTAAAGGTTATGATCCAGAGGCTTGGTCTTCTTGTTTGAGACAAGGCCAAGGGCTTTCCTGGTAGAACACGTATATGTATTTTTTGTACTCAGCTATGATAATGTGGTTATAGGGATGGGGGCTCATTTGGGTGGTCGGTTTGTGCAGTGGATAGCGCACTTGCCTAACACTAAGGCGGCACGTTTTCGATTCCCCTATCGGACGTGAAAAGGTTCGGGTCACCTGCTCGACCACGTGTTTTTTCCCCGGGTACTCATGTTTCCTCCCACACTAAGACTCTCCAATGCGCTAACATCCGGGCTAACAAGAATGATTAATATAAGTTGAAATAACTTGTTTCATAATTGTTGATAAATAAATAAAGTTTATATTTTATTTTCTAAGCTACAATTTTTAAGCATCTTCCGGGGATTAGCCTCTCAATTTGTATATTTCTTAATCTCAACAACCTAAGATTTTTTCCAACTTAATATGATTGATATATAGTGGAGGGGACGTTGCCAATAAATACACACTCCTTCTTTATCCGCAACCCTCAGTCCTATTGGGGGTCAGCCCGCCATTTTTACAACTTTGAATTTCAATCATCTTAAATTGTTTTAATACAAATAAAGCTAAATTAGCTATGCCTTATTCTGGCGTAGACGTCGATTGAATATAGCAATTTAGCCTATTTACCTATCTAAGGCTCCTCCTCTTTTTGCAAAGTTCGTTGTTCTTGGTGACACACATATTTTACATCATTCATTATACACAAAGGGAGATACAGTTTCTAATATTTTAATAGAGTTGAGAGTGAGATACCGTCGAAACCAAAATTTCAGTTAGTGTGTTTTCCTGCTATCCCCAGTTTCAAGTCCATTCTAATTTAGAAATGAGGCAGATATATTTATATACACATTCAGTGACGAAAGGGTCGCACGAGAGTGAGGTATGAAATCGGGCAGTTTCTTAGGCTGCTTTGAAATAAAGAATTGGACTTTATCTTAGTCTGTGATCAAATAACACGTACAGTACTTATTTTTATCTTTTTATGTTAGTTTTACACATGCCAATATTCAAATGAACGACTCTTTATTCGCATCTCGGTATTATAATATAAACGTTCCTGTTAAATGAAATATTCATGAGATTAAAAACTATTTTCATAAAGTGAATGAATGCATTGACAAGATAACAAAAAGCCTGTTTGTAAAGTCACGGAATTTAGTTATCTAATTCCATGATTAAATATATGACTAAAACTCTATGAGATCTGAGTATTCTTTAAAACCTCCCATTAAAGACCATGCTTTACACCTTTTCTTGCTTTCCCCTTTTTATCTTTTAATAGTCTTCTAACACAGGTAGACATCACACAATTATCTCATTGAGGACCATATTGCAAAATCAGATTAACCAGTACCCTAACTAATCTCTTCCCTGCGCATTAACTTTATGATAATACATAATGAATTTGATCGGATACATACAGTTAACCAATTTCTTTTCGCAGCTACTAACTTTTGCGAATTCAGCGACACAACAAGTTCGCGGCGATTTGCGGAATCGATCATTTATAATTCCACTTATTATGGGAAACGCCAATTTAGCCACGACAGGTGAGCTTGCAGTAGTGTTTTTAAGAGACGCGGGACAATAATGATCCATTCATAGAACATAACGACTTTTGACACCTTATTAACAATGATCGTGGTGCAATACCTGACCAATAAATCAGTCTAATTAGCTTCCAAATTTGTTCGAGTTCAATGGCTTGTTTTGACAGCAATGTGAAGGTCGATTACGGCTATACCTTTATTGAAATCAAACACCCAAACGATCCCCACCTGAGATTACTAGTGACATATAACTTACGAACAGGTAAACATAAATCACTACAGGTAAGTACTTATCTGTTTATTCATTTAGAAAAACGACTGAATAGAACTCACGAATAAATAAACTTTAGAACCAGGCTGTATCGGTGACGTTCAGTATGTGTTGAGTTGAACGTGTGTCGTTCGTAATTTTAACGGATTATAATAGAAGGAAATGTGTCGGAAGGTACACGTACTATTCTTAATTTGACTTACATTTTATTAGGGACGTACTACTGATTTGATTAATTCATGAAATATTTCAAATTAATAAATTTTATTTTGTGATATTTTGAGTTAGTAATTTTTGTCATAGTTCTTATATTTGTTATTGTTCAAAAGTACCGGAGATAACTGTCATGATACCGCTGCCAGTATAAAGAAGTTACAAGGTACTAAGTAATTCGCTGCGAATTTGTTTTGATCGCGAAATTCGCGAAAGAAAATGTGTTTACAATAGCCGTTCACATACTAAAATACACACTTATCACGTTAATTCTTTTAAACTACTTATTTACAACATTAACGACGCTGCATTCGGCTCCACATCAGTTTATTCAACTTACTAAAGGCTATCTAGAAGAAGAATTTTAGCGTTCCGGTTGCAAGGGCATTTTATAAAACTTCTCATCTGCAGTAATGCTTCTCTAACGTAATTCCTGCAGTATTATTTGACCTTTTGGCAACTCTTCGATTCGATTCGTAGCTGACGCGATAACAGTATTCAATCACTGACATTTTCAAAGCAACTTTGTTTAGAATGAAATGAGTTATGCGCATGAGTTTTAAGTCTGGTCAGAATTGCCGAGTACTTAACACTCCGGCCCTCTACATGCTTACAGGTAGCATTGGCTCGGTCCACGAAGTCGTCGCTGGCATGGAGTATTCAGAGAAAGTGTTTTTCTCCTGTACACAATACTCCAACATATATGATATGAAATGGTCTGTATGGGTGGTACGGTATCTGTTCTACATCATTCAAGTGTGGTGGTACCATGACAGATGATGTTGAAAGTATGCTCCCACCACAAACAGAACACAATACATCTCCAGCAAACACGTAGGTATACACAGATAAGGAGATGTTAGGATTAGTATTGCGTCTTATAATACAGCTCCTGCAAATTCCTCAAAATTGTATTAAATTGATGTATATGTTGACAGTGTAAATAGTATATATTTATGAGTTTTAAGCGCTTTAGAGTGCCTTACTCCAGTTAGGTAGGACGCTACTTTAAATATTGAATATCAATGATCTATTTACTTATCAGAATGACACAAACTGGTCACGAATAAAGTGTAGGAACATACAGGAGATTGATCCCTTCTTCTAATAGTGATTATACATTGTTATGAATATGTATCAGCAAAATCCGACTGTCATTTCCTATTTGGGGCCTCACATGATATATATACTTCACCGTGATGCCGTTTAAACACATTAACATTATAATCAATCACTTCAAAGAAATACTATACCAAAGATACCGAGAATAGCATTACAAATAATCCTATTATACTTAACGCTGAGTGTTGAAAATAACGGCTACTACTTTTACACACTTTGGCATGTTCATGCCCGAAGACAGAACATATCAGGTTAGTGAACATTCAACACTAAAGTATTAGCATAAAAGTGATGTAAAGACAAGCAAGGCGACATGTAACAAAAGGTAGAAGTAAAATGCAGTGTGAGGATCCAATGTGTTGCAATAAATCAGAAAATACTATGTGGCTAGAGGGCACAAACGCAAATATTAAATTCCACAGAGGGTTCCCATATGTTTTGCCCCTTTCGACAATATTCCCCTGGCCCCGTTAAAGTACATAGGTGTGTATATGCTTTGAATAACTGACCGCAAACGACATTTCAGAATAATTATATAGGTTGAACTAATAGTATTTATACATGTGTTAACTTTGTCGTCGAATGTAAAAGTATTACAAAGGCCAAAACGTCTTGTATCAATTACGTCAGCACCAGGGGAGGTACATTTTTCCGGTATTGAACAGAATAATTAAATACCCCGGCAGGAGCGACTGGTTCCTTTGTGAAAGTATGACTACGTTAGCGATTTGTATTGGTTACCTGTACAACGATGTAACGAAGTTGTGAAACCATGTGCACTCAATCGTCATTAAAAGATAACCCTTACACCCAAAATCACAACGTCAATCAAAAAAGCAATTATATTTGGAAACAATACATGTACAAAGACGAGAATTGGTTCACCAAGAGTTATTTGTATGGCCAACTTATGATCTAAACGGGAGAGGTGGCAAGATATACAACCTAATAATAAACTATGCGATACCGTGTATGCACTATCTATCGATCAGCAAAACGTCCCATTTCGAGTGACATATAGAAGTGTGTAATTTCGTTATATTACAAACTATTCACGCTGTCATACCTCGACAAAGAGACCAGGTCTTGTTCTGGTTCTTCTAATAATTTCTTGTCCTCAAGGCCAATGGTCAAATGAGTGCATACTCTGGAAATATCTTGTCCAGGTTATAATAGTTGATCAATTTAAGATACCTTGTTCAACCTTGCAGTATACATGCATTGTACACCGAAAACAGACACTCAGCTGTGTAGTGTCATTTGGTCATCATGTACTTCACATCTAGGTAAAAGCTTGTTTCAGTATTATCTAGTCCGGGCTGTAACGTTTGGACCTTTAAAGATATCTACATGAGTCTTGCAGTATTTCTGTTTGACGCTCACATCATAAACTGGCAATATGACACTGCGACCTTCACCTCTAGGCAAAAGGTCAAACTAGTGTAAAGTTTACAGTTGCGAGTATTTCACTGAAAGGGACCTGTGAACTTAATGTGCGTCAATATATTCAATTGCAACCAATTGTTGAATTCCAAAAGTAATATATGGAAATTAACAATTAATACATAAACAACTGAATTTTGTTTTATATATAAAAAGGGTTAAGTAAAAGAGACCACCACTACATGTATAAAAGTGTACACTACATGTATAATAGTGTTTTCAAAAAAGCCAGAAGTAAATTAACTGAACATGCAAAACATCTTTACATGCGTTGTATTTTAAGATGACAAATGTTTCGCCTTTCATACATCTTCAACTGAAACTATTTAATGCACTTGTGTCACCTATTTTTTATATCGATGTGAAATCTTGGGTTATGAAAATAACCCTATTTATAGTTTTGTAAGGAAATACTTACATATTTGGAAGAGTATGTTATAAAAGGAATCAAGTGGTGAGTAGCTTTCAATATTTGTCCTGATCTTAAAAACACATTAATAATATACTCTGAACAAAAATCATAATTTCTGTGATAAATGTCAACTGCTGACAGACAGACAGTGATAATATGGCGATCATGGTATTCGGTTTGTCACTATAGAATATACAAATGAACTGAATTTCTCGTGTCAAGAGTCAACATGAAGACTTATGTGTGTAATAATATCTTATCATTGCTCTAATATCAAAACAATTTCATCAACTATAGGTAAAATTGTATCATGGACACTTCAAACAATGTTTGGTTTACGCTTTATTGTTTTGACTCATTATCACACCATTCAATCTTTGTATTACTAGGGGCCTCAGGAAAAAAAAACCAAGACAAATTGTGATGTTTTCCATGACAAAGATCTGATAAAACCCATTCATTAATACCTACTCTAACGCTGGTGATATTGTAACATAACTGAACGACTAGGTTCTTGTCCTCCATGTAAATCTTCAATGTGTTTCCTTTATTCTGAAGAATGCGTCTTTATTCATGACTATCGTCTGTGACAGCCTTCGGTCGATGAGGACCTAAATAGTACGGACATGTCACATGGTGTTGTTGTTTAAAGTAAATTATTTTTTTCTCAAAACTCGGCATATAATTTACGTCGATAAGATCGGCTGCCTTATTTGAATGCTACCCAGAGCGGCAAACACTCAGAAAATGTTTCAAATGAACATTGCAAACATCGCTTGTTCCAGTCTATTAGTTGGACAGTGCTTGAATTGTAGAATGCTAGTTGTGAGCATGGAAATGGCAGCACCGGCTGTATGCTCCCGAAGAAGACGTTTAATCAGGTATCAGCTGCTTGCAAAAGCCCTATAACCACGGACAATAATGTGTGAACCGCTTTGAGACGACCTACGAACTAAAATGTGATAAAGCGTTATATGAAAACCTCTCATCATTAGTATTATTGTATTTATTGCTACCCTATCTAGATAGGTAAACTTTCGCAAACTATATCAAATAATCCTTTCTTGTTCTGCGTTTTCCGGTCGTGGTGAAACATGATAGAATTATTGCCTGACTTTCGAACAAACAGTCTTATTTTAGACACTATTAAATAGGTTGTGATATGGTAGGCCACTTATAGTGTTCTATTTTTGCAGATGACTATTTGTATCAGAGAGATAAAGTAAGTTAGTCTGACTAAAATTCAAATTAACTATTGAAACAATTCAATTTAGTTAACATTATGATTATTACTCGCCATATGATTATTTTTCCCGGTATGACTTTAGTAGAAGACGTGTTGTTAATATTATTTATTTCTCACTTTGATTTTTTTCTCCCCGTCATTTTTATAACCCCGGTATAGTGAAATTCACCTTTAACAGTATCTCTTTGTTATATGACATACTTTGGAGAAAACGATCTGTCGTGAAATAAAGAAAATATCACATGTTGTATCAAGCAGAAAAAGGGGAAGCATAGTTAACTAATAATAGCTTTATGGAACACAAAAGAGGTAACCAGCAATTCGGTCTTTTATTATGGTGGAATATGTATCGAGAGTAAAAAAAAAGTTGGAAAAATTGATCGATGGCAGCTTTGGCATGTGATCCTTTTTAAAGTAATTTTCGACTTCAGGGTTATATGGTATTAAACCTATTCTATCACATATAAATGCAAATGAATCGACCTTTGTGGCTACTCCAGTACTTAAAAGCATCAAAGTTTCACAATCTAGATTCACTTTTGCCCCTGCATTTTTCACTGGTGTCAAGTTTCCATTTCACCAATTAAATGGTATTTTATTTCTAGTGCAGTGGATGCCACACTTTCTAGATGCTGTATCCAATTATCCTGCTGTTTTTTTGGTAAATACATATTTGTTACTTGTTTTCATTTGGGATACAAAGAGGCGTTTAAGAGAGCGTCGTACATGCAAAATGTGTTGGTAAATGTTATATTTTATTAATATCATTAACTGGTCATTGGCTTCGTCTTTAAGCGTAAGAGTTAGAAATTACCATTATTGTCATATTGTAGGTAAATGTTTGTTTTTTGACCATTATTGTTATACTGTAGGTAAATGTATGTTTGGTTTAGTATAATTGTCATACTTTAGGAAAATGTATGTTTGGTTTAGTGTAAATGTAATTTATGTAGTGTAATAGTGTAGTTTGGTGACCATTGTTGTCATATTTTCATATTGAATGTATGATAGGTGACTATTATTGTCATACTGTAGGTTAATGTTTGTTTGGTGACCATATTCCAAAGTTGAGAATATGAAACAGTTTGATTGTGAGATGACCAGCATGGTCATTCGGAAGATGCAGTTCGTTGGCTTGTTAACAACTATTGCAATATGTTGGGTTAATGCCACGCCACTAAGTTTGGCAGTTCGATGACCATTAGGCTCTAAATTGTGAAGAGCTTACTAGGGCTGGTATTTTGGAAAAAAATGTCAAATCCTTGTGTTTACCTTTAACTGAAGAAAACTTTTTTTACTACGAGGGTCGTTTATACTTCCAAAACTTGAAATCAGTGACTCTTTTTCTTCAGCCTTGGTTTTTAATGACCTACAGGGATGGCATGCTATTAAGGTACACGATAAACAGGTGTTAAAATGTCAAAGTCATTTCAGAATTAAAACGATTGTTTCGACTATTCTTATGACTGCGATAAATGTCAACTGTTGAGAGTCGAATTTACAACATATGATTTCCAAAGATGCAAGATGATGAAGAGTATTTACAAATGTTCTAGTCACTATCATTGTACAATTGAGACATATTTCCTTTTTATTGTATAATATGAAGGTAGATATTCTGAATAGACAGGTCTTTTTCTGCATTTTCTATGGATTAACATTGAAGGTGTCTGCAATAAAGCAGAACATGTTCACCCCTCAGGAACATGTTTTTATCCATTTTCAAATAGTTCAGTGGTTTCCATTTAATTTATTCTTTATTTATATTTTGTAAAAGTGTTATAGGTTCCGGTTTTGATGACATTTCGGCATGCTCTTGTATATAATTCTAAGACGTTTAAGATTGCCTTCTTGAATAAAACCGGAATCCAA
>JAULCA010061877.1:0-11565 GCA_032360845.1 Crassadoma gigantea
AGGATCATTTAGACATTTTTGAAATGTGACATTATGACACAGTTCTGGGCTATATATTAATTGCTTAGTTATATTATGCAATGGTCTGGTTATTGAAGAAGATTTTTGAAGCCATTAGTGTAACACTATCTCCCATTTAATATAGTTATCCAGACTTGAGCAAAGTCAATTTTAACCTTAAAGAATATCAAATCCTCTTTAGATTTACTAATAAAACAATACTCCCATCTTTTTAATTTGAAAGGGGGTTTCAAGATTAACCCTGGTAGTTCTACTGGTGTTGGTACAGCAAATATCCCTAAAAATTATCATAATTCCTGCAATATTATTCCTTTTCCTTTCATTTCTAAAATATTTAATCCAGAAAATATTTATGGAGCTCAACTTTTTACCTACCAAGTATGAAAATCGTGCCTATTTGTTAAGAGTATTTAGCAGGATTTACTGATTAATCCCTTCACTATGGGGCGACCAGATGTCCACTACAGGAGGTCAGCTCAGCTGTCCTCACCTTAAGTTCCTTATCTAATCACCTGATCTCGGCTCCGGCCAATAATGGAGTAAATAATCAAGGACACATCCAATGTCAAAATTCTTCACATTTTTCGAAACAATGCCTCCCTTAAAACCCAACAGTATTAACTATTTACTCATTCCCTCCTAAAGACAGACTTGAACTCTTCCTATTCAAAGTTTGGAACAGTTCATTATGAAATTTCAGGGGTGAATGAGTTAAGGTGGTCTGCAGGACTCTTACCATTATAAAACATCAGTATTTAAACTTGTCCTGAATCCAAAAGTAACATCTGACACATGTAATAATTAACTCATTAATCCCTGAAGACAAATTTAAACTCTTCCTATTCAAAATTTGGAATAGTTTACTATTTAATTTCAGGGGTGAAAGAGTTAACCTCCCCTGCTTTGTTTTCATCACCAGTGATGTCAAAAAGATACGACATACATTTCATAAACTGAAAAAACACATAAACTCTCTCTATACATTTTCTTTGAAGACAGATGAGGGAGTACACCTTTGAATGTAGCTTTCTACCTTCTAAGTAATAAAATTCTCTTTTCATTACTTTCTGTTTCACTGGATGTACTTTTAACAGGAACATAACTTCCTTTGATAAACATCTTTATATTCATTCATAAAATTTATTATTATTTTCAGAAGATGATTATAAGCACTTCCCCTACACTTGCCTTAGTAGAAAAAATGATTAATTTACATTTTATGTTTTGTTGTTTAGATTAGGAGGTATCTACCTGGTTACGTGTAGCATTTGATTGTAGAACAAAAAGTAGGCCATTTTAGACATGTTCGTGCATTAATACAAAAAAAAGAAAAAAGATATAAAGGTACCACCTAGACATATCAATTGGCTGACAACATGCATGGCACATGTATATAGACACTAACACAGTAGGTCTATTCTGTAGTTGCAGCACTTCACACCATCAACTGTCAACATCTCATCCGTCTACAACCCATCACTTGTCCATTTACACTGAATCACCATGGCATCTTCATTGCCATACATTTCTTTTATTTACATGTTTTCCCTCCTTTTTATATAATTTTCTTACAAAAAAGCATACACACAAGAACAAGAAATCATTCTTACTTGTGAGTAATCCAGAATAGTTTTTTTAAATGAATGAAAGTGAAAGTGTATATGTATTACGGGACTAATTTGTCCCCTATCTTCAAACTCCAGGATAAGAATGAACAAAGGGCAATAACTATGTATATAGCGTTACTTAAAATCTGATTTCAGTGTCGTAAAATCTACCATCTCAAGAAGTATTTCATAACAAAGTTTGGTAAATGAAGGTGATAAGAGTGAATGGACAGACAGAAGTGCAAACAGCAGAAGTATAGAAATTCAAACAGCAGAAGTATAGAAATTCATATTTCTGAATTGATAATTTTTTTTTATACACATTTTTTATATATATGTGCTTAGCAACATTTTTAGAAGAATTAGGAAAACAAAAATATGGAAGTTGTACATCAAATGAGATTTTATTTTCTATTCCGTAATGACCTTCAAGACCATGATTTTGGTGATGCCCCTTAACCTAAATTATTCAGTATGACATGGGTAGTGACATCTCCGGATCATTCATACCCTAGGTGTCTGAAGAGCTATAACTGGGAGCATTATAGATCCAATTTCCACACATCCCTATGCTAATTATGTAACTCGCCATGCCTCACTTAGCCACCACTTAAACCATGGTTATGCACATTTTATCTCGAACATCTGCCCATTTTCAATTTTTTTTTTGAAAGATATTTATTCATGAAATTTTCTTACTTCCATGGATTTTCACCCCAATTTGCATTTATTAAGCAGAGCCACTTGATACTTTTTAAATTGCTGACATTCTCAAAGAGTAAAAAGTTTAAAGATGCATTCATGCAAATTTTCCGTAATTATTATGACTATATATAGATATTAAATACAGAGTATTCCAACTTCTGCAGTCCCGTAAGACTTAATATTTTCTTTGAATCAAATTTCTTATTACATGCAGTGCTTTTATAGTGCACTGAAGATGTCACAATACTAATTATCACTGCGGTTTACAGCTGAGTATTTTGCTAAAATTCTGCGAGAAAGTATCTTTAAGTTTTTTCAACATTTGTATTCATTATACAATCTATTTAAAACCCACTTATATTCAAAGATTTGTAATTGGACCTCGGTGAATTCAAAGCATAATATAATCCAAATTTAGCTTGCATTCACAAAACTATCATTAAGAGTTTCTTTCATTGACTTGCATACAAAGAGTTGATACTTGAAACATTCTAAATAACCCTCAAAATCAAATAAAACTCTGCTGTTTTTGTACTGTATAACTATTTAAGTGTAACTTGACTCAAAGTAAGACAGCCAATGATTAGCAGGCTTTGTACTCCCACAGAGCACCTGCTCAATGGTTTCTGAAAACTCATTTATCTAAATTTGCAAATGATGTCCAATGGGTTGAACAATTATAAGAAGACCTGCAACAGGCCTGTCAATTCAGGCAATCTGACACAGCACAAATGTAGCAGGTTCACTCACAAACGTCCCTGTCATTGTTATCTATCAAAGAATACATCCCAAAGAATTTTCAGTGCAAAGATATATGTCCTGAGATTTGTTAAATGAAGTGAATGCATTTCAT
Source organism: Crassadoma gigantea (assembly GCA_032360845.1). NCBI lineage: Eukaryota > Metazoa > Mollusca > Bivalvia > Pectinida > Pectinidae > Crassadoma > Crassadoma gigantea. The sequence goes on from JAULCA010061877.1 coordinate 3,187, forward strand.
GTGTTTACAACCTCAACAGTAAACTGATATGCTAGTGTGACCTTCACCTAATGAGATGATAATCTTGGAGTGTATGTAACAAGTAACACACAATCTTACTTATATCTACACACTGGAATTAGTGGATGTACATATTCAAACTTTGTGAAGTGCATGGGCCACAAAACACAACTTTAACCTTGACCTTTACCTCCAAATGTGGTTGACCTATGACCCTGTACTCATTCCTACATGTTAATAGTGCAATATTTAGATCTTCAACTCTTCATAAATGTCATGTCTCAAAGCATTTATATCAGAAGTTGTTTGATCTGAAATATGTAATGATGTACTTGACCCTAAAAGTGACTATACATTTGACCTGTAATAATGACCTTTACCCAAAAAGTGGCTGCATATATTGAGGTGTAATATGACCTTGACCCTAAGGTAACATACATGTTATTGTATAACGAAGTATACAATTGCTAACATCTTGCATGTCTGGTCTATACACACACACCTGACTTAAGGCATGTGAAGCCAGAGGTATTTCCATGAGTTTAAAAATGGATTGTTTCCTGTTTACAGGAAGATAGATGGATGCTGTTTTTTTTAAATCTTTTTAATGTTCACACATGAAATAAAAGCCTCTTGGGCCTTCAATTTTCAAGTATCTGTCAGCTTCACAAGCTGAAAGTTAAAAGTTTTAAAATTAATTTTTATTAAATCACATCCTTTTCAAGCATTTTCTTCCATTAAGTATCCTGTTGAAATCATGAAGACAAAGAATAAGTAAAAATTGAAAGGCTCCCAGTTGATAAAATGACTTTTTTTGTCAAGTTTATTAAAGATTATGCTACATTTTCCATCTGTGTGCCATGAAAATAACTAAATACATCAAACAACCGTCAAGGTCATTCAAGATTTTTATAGCATGCTCACCTACAGCTTTGAAGATATAACATGCTTATAGCCTACCTAATATTTGATACAGAATGGTTTTCTTTCTTTCATGTTTTCAAACAAGCATGGATCTTATTACTATATCCCACTTTTTATTTATATTTTTTTTTAAAGTTGTAGAACATCCAAGAATAGGGATACCCTTTCACCACTGAAGACAATAATGGACTTTATCTAATCAATGCGTAGTAGAGTCTACTAAAGTTACATATGATTGAAAAGGTTAACAAACTGTAGGTATATACAGTCTTTTGAACACTTACCATAAATGTATATATCATTAAAACAATATACATACATTAATGGCCCCCTCAGACAAGTGGTATTTTGGTAATCTGAAAGTTCTGCCTGTAGCTGTTGGGGGACAAATTCTTAGTTAAAGTATATCCCTTTAATAATAACAATTTGACAGTAAAACTTTCCTGAAGATTTCCATTTGAAAACTTCCATTTCAAAGGTTGGAATAGTTCACTAAGAAATTTCAGCAGTAAATGAATTAAAAATTTGAGCTTAGGTCTTCAGCATAAGCAATAAGAAGTAAAATGTACAATAATTGTCCAATTATAAACTACATATTAAGATAAAAGCTGTATTCATTTCAGACGAACCTGTAGCATGAAAGGAGATTGAACTTGACCTTCCCTTCAATTGAATGATTGCAGGTACTCCTGGTTAACAACATAAACACACCTTATAAAGGAACATTGTCTCGTGTACATTTTCAGTGGCCTGTCATTCGTTGTCGTTTAAAACAGGACTATTTACCTCACACTACCAGTATTGGGTTTCTAGTGAACTCTGCCTGACATGGATTTGTTGTTTATAGAATTAACCTTGACATGAAGAACATGAAGACTGTCACTTTCTGGTAAAATCATATACCCTCACACAACAGTAGGGTGGTGGGACAGTGGTAAAGTAACCAAAACCTAACCGTTAATTTAATAAACAATTCTTTGATTCTCCTTCATTGACCTCTCTATTGTTTCATCAACCTCTTCACTCATTATTTTGACAGGTGGAAATACAATTCCCTCATTTTGGCTCCATATTTTTTTTATTTTTTAGATTTTTGTACCCCTATATCTATAGATAATTTTGATTGTTTTCTTTTTTAAGATTAAGGAACAAATTAGCATTAAGGACCGTTAATCATTCATGGTTTCCTGAAGAAAACTGTAAAAATATTGAAGTTTAATTATTTCACCTTGTAAAACTGTATATCTTTTACTACCTTCCATCATGAGATTTACAATATACTTCACCTGGTCTGGCCCGGTCAGTTTTAGGACATGTCATATATCAGGTGTGTCATACAGAAATAATGGATACCATTTGTACTGTAACCCACTTTCCCAAATGATATTCAGAGCATGGCCGATATATCTCATTTGTATACATCCAACACTATAAACGTCATCACTCATTACAGCTTTGATGTCAGGTCGAGCTTGCTGGTTATCAAGTAAAATTTAATTTACGTAGTAATGCGAAAAAACAAACAAAGGATTTGACAGTTTTCATGTTTAAGTGTTTCTGAAAAAGAAATGCATTCATTTACAAAAAGAACGTTGATCAAATGTTGTTTATGAGGCAGTTTCAACCTTCCTTATTCAATATAAGAAGTTGTTTACAAAATTTGAGACAACAAGATGATGAATGATGAATAATTATTTCAGATTGTTTATGTTCTGAATAAAGTGTTTTCTGAAAAAATTTATAGGATTTGACATATTGTATTTAAGCCTCAGGTATGCATAATGTTCAGGTGTTGTTTGAAGGGAAAAACATGCCCGAGGTTATAGACAACAATTTATACAAAACAGAAAAATAAAAACTAATATCTAGGTCACCGACTCGTATTTACATCAAAATTTGAATGAATTGTCAAGTGCTTTCAATGTGTTCTCCGTCTCATAAAACAGACTTAACTGACAATAGACTTGCACATGTCCCATATTTGTACATTTTCTTTTTGTTTTTACAAAATATGAATAATAATATTTTCATGCCCCCGCCATGAAATAGGGGCTTATAGTTTTGCCCATGTCCATGCCGTGCCATCCCGTCTAATTTCACATGGCAGCGGGAGCATTTATGTCTTGCAGACATTTTCTTGTTACACTTATGTATTAATTTTCTTCATTTTTCAAATGTCATTATTTCAGTTGCATTTCTCTAATCCAGTCATCTTAAAGAACTTAATACATACTCAGTATTGAATTGGAACATATCTTTTTATTCACGATGACCATAACTTCCAATGATATGTAGATGTAAGGGAGATGTTTGAGCCCTGATCTCTATCTTTTTATGTCCTGTATGAGACAGTGAGATACACCAGAGAGGCACGTCAGTCTAGTGGTAAGACGCCGGGCTCGTGACCAAATGGTTGTGAGTTTGAGTCATGGCACGGCAAGATACTTCACTCTGCTTGTCGCTGTTGACTCAGCTGTAAATGAGTATGCCATTGGGCAGTGCAAAATTGTTGAATGCGAGCTGTGAGGGCCGAAATAGCAGCTCCAGCTGTATGATCCCCAGGAAGTTGAGAAAGATATATGCTTGTTGCATTATTTGTGAATCGCTTTGAGACAACCTGAAAACTAGGTTGTGACAAAGCAGTATATATGAACGTCAAATTATTAATATTATAAGAAACGCTACGGTAATAACTCTTGGTCCTCCTGTCTCCTACAGTAAGAGTTCATAAGAATGCCGATATCTACCCTGTCATCCTGTTACGAGACAGTTTAATGCACAAGAACCACTACGGTATTTACACTTGGTCCTATCTAGTGTCACCAAGCCTTGTAATTAACTGTAGCCCCTCCACGCAGGCCTTATCAGGGCTAATAGTAGTGCGCCAATATTATCAGGTTATTAAGTCTTGGTGTATTTGTGTCCAGATCGTTATGTAACACCCTGTATAGCCGGGGCTCCACTTTATCACAGCCCTGCCTCGTTCTTACAAACCTCAAACATTCCCCAGTCCCACTCATTCTGATAACAACTAAACCAGGGATTAATAAATTAGATCAAACCCTTGTATACAAATTAGAAATGAGATTAGCTTGCTGGTGTAAAATGCAATAAAAACTACACGGTATATATAACTTATGATAACATTAGAACCCCATTTTTTATCTTCTTATATCTATGTTTACTGAGGTTCCCACATTAAGGCACATGTACGTACAATAATGTTGAGTCATTGGTGACAAATTTTCAATAATTCAAGATCAAATGTCTCAATCAAGAAATAAAACTTAACGACACATTTATCATGGTGGTGCACTTTTTAAAATTATAGATTTAGATGTTCTAGTTGGGTTGATTACCTGACGATGGGGGTATTAATGTGACAAAAATTTCCTCAAGAAATTCCTTCATTACCTGCGATTTTTCTCTGTCGCTGTCGTCCAAGTACCTCCTCGAGTCCGGTACATCTCAACCCCCGCACACGATCACTAAAGCTCCGTGTCCACTTATGACTCCCGAACGCCATACTTATCGTCCCAAAAGACTGAAATTTGGCTCCACAGAGCATCTCAGAATAATTTCAGAAAAATCTAATATTCCATGACCAGTTGAAATTATATGCACATCCAACAGCAGTTTTCTCCATTGTTATATAAATATCCCACAGAATAATAAAACAATTGATGCTAGATGAAAATTGCCATAAAAATATTTTGCCACAGTACACTTATACTCATAGAATCAATTTTTAAGCTAAACAATGCATCCATCAATATTCTCGATTTTTCATGGGTAGCAAAAATAATCACCTTCGTCGTTAAAAAAAACCCAACCAATTTTTGTGATGAAAATGTGTGTGGTAATAATGATGGTGTAACTTTACACGGGTCCGTGTCACATTACCCTGGTTACACTGCCCTAATCTTAATGACGTAATGATTGACAGTTGGGAACCAAGTCTAAAACACATTTCATCTGTCAAGAAATCCTCAAGTGTGACAAACTCTTGTTTCAGATGACAATCATGTTCAACGATTTTCACCCCAAACTAACACAGACACAGACACAATATAAAATGCCACACACATGACAAGTTACTAAAATATCCTCCGATCACAATATAAAAATAAAGTTTTTTTTGTTCTTGATCGCTTGTAAGGATCCAGACGGTATCCCGATTATTGCATGATTGAAAGAGTAGCTGGTGTTTATGGCGCTGGCCATTGAGCGTGCCTACTCACTAATGACCACGAGCCTGACACTAGAACAGGCTATACCCATCTCACGCTTGGTCTCCTCTATCAGGTGAATGAAGATAGGCTGATCTCTGCTGGGCCTAGACAATGGTTCGGGTCAAGCCTTACAAGGCCTGTCTCACAGAAGAACTGAACGAGATAGTGAGTTTCTACAAACAAACACCTGTCCATAACTGTCCCTAGTCTGCTGGTGCTTTATGAAACTCCCTGGAACTGCTCCATGCACGATCACTGATTCACTTGATGATATGCTACAAATACTGTTGATCCGAAAAAAGCTTCTTAAAAAGCTGACTAGAGAACATCTGCTGAAAACTGGTCAAAAATGTAATGTTGAGTTCAGTATAGAGCCACTTGTTTTACTCAACACACAAACACCTGACCAAGTTTCTCTGTTGCCAACTTTTCCAAAAAGCATGAATGGGCAAAATTGATCACAGAGATCCAAAACGAACCCTAAACTCGAACACAGTAGGGGGAAGATGAAAATCACTGGCAATGCTCATGAAACTTCTTTGATAACAAGATATCGCTTGGAGGGAAGTAGAAAAATAAATACGAACATTCAGTCACATAATCAGCCAGGACATTTTGATAGTTAGCCTATTTTACCAGTCTGTTATAAGTTTTCATACAGTAAAACTACATCTGTCCCAAGTTTTATGACTCCTCTAGGTTGGGATTTGGCCAAATGCGTGTCTCCGGCCCAGTCAACTGAACTGAACACTTGAGAATTTTACAGGGCCATGTTGGGTCACTCCAGAGCTGTGTAATATTTGACCTGTAGTCTATGAATGGCTATCTCTATACATCCATGTATCCAAGTCCTCAGTACATTGGGAGGGGGCCAACCTTCACCCAGCCCTCCATTCAATTGCACACTTGTTGAAAATGCACTTATCTTGCCCTGAGCTTTACAGGAAAAGTAAACTGAAGTTGTGTTGGCTATGTCGATAGTACAGACATATCACTGTTTAACAGTGATCATATCTTGGTCAGGATTGGGGTACTACACCCATATGGACTATCACCATCTCCTATCAAATTCATAAACAGTTCTCCTAGATTCTTGTTCTATAAGGCTCCACAGGAAAATCAACCACCAAAACCCTTCTGGTCACGGCCAGTGCTTTCCACTTCTAGACACACCCAGGAATTTACCTGCCCGTGAACCTATTTAGTCCCTGTGTTCTTAATATATCTGGCTTTTGATTCTGCGAGGGTCTTAATGCGATACCATTTTCACAAGGTTTATGTTCAAAATTCCAGGGAACCAACTGATTTTCTATTCTGCGAGGGTCTACATGAAAACCATTATTTTGAGATAAGTGCTCGAAATTCCAAGGTACAGATTCTATGATGATCTTCTTAAGAATCCACAATTACCATGCTGTCCTAAAGTAGTTTGGTTCTGACTTCCATGGTAACAATTCTGTGTTCGTCTTCGTGAAAGTTCTGTACCATCAGGAAAGAAATTTGGTTCCAAAAGTTCCATAGTGAACACAGATACAAGCTCTAAAACAGGATTGATGTAGACGATTTGGCAACATTTTCCGTTTCTATAACATCCTTAAGACCCCATACACAGAGATCTCACCTAATAGCACATGATTTAATCAGCTGTTTTCTTTAGTACTACCATCAGAACTACAGGTTTCCGAGACAAATACACGCAGCTTTCCGACTTCTTGTCCTCCTGTACTCTGCACTAAATAGATACTGTATAAACGTAAGCTACTTATTTCTCTTTAATTAAGATGTATATCAGTCTTATTATGTGTATAACTTCCCTATATAACCATACCAAGCATGTATAGCAAGAAGCGTTTAGTTCCCTTTTAAATGCAAGGAGGCTGTTGTTTTATTTTACAAAGCTATAATTAAGTTCAAACAATGTTCGTAACAAGACGTCAGAGTCTGACATCTAATCTCGTGTGCATGTACATATGTTTTGATTTTCATGAAATGCTTTATACTGCTGACAAGTTGCCAGCAATTCTGTTATTGTAAGCATGTAAAAGCAATTTCTGATTACAGAAAATTACCAACTACTTCATCACTCCTGTAACATGAAACAGACCGATGGATCAGATGAATGTTAAAATTCGGTGAAATGTTTGTAGTCTATTGATTTGAGAGTCTCTGGTTTTGATCCGACTACCTCGTTGGCATCCTCTCTTTATTTACAATTAGCCAACTCCCAGATATCAAAGATGATTACATGACCCGCTGAAAGACCTACTTAGGCGGCGGATAATGAAAAATGTATCTAGGTGTCTGTATACATGCCTTGCACCACATAGGTATATAGATGTATCTAAGACCACTGACTGTATATGTTCTGATAAACTATCTGTTCGGATATTGCTGAGGCCTGTAAGGTCACACAGTTATCTATAGGTATAGAGATGTATCTAAGACTGCTGACTATGTATTGCTGAGGCGCTGTAAAGTAATGCAGTAATCCAGTTTTCGTACCACAGATGTAACCAAGATAAACACCTGTAGGTGGACTGCATAATTACAGGTGCAATCTAATCCCTCTAACTCCATTACAATTTATCATAGTCTTGAGTGAACCCATCTGTTTGACATTGGCAGTACAACTTATTTTGATTCAAGAAAACAGACCTTCAAGCAGGTCCCTGCAGCTAGCAGGTTGTTGTTTTGGTAATTGCACAAATGCCTCTAAAGAACAGTTAACAATATATACAAAAACATGTTTAGCATTCAAATATCAGCATATCTGTGTACTTTATACAGCTGATTTCCATCAAATCTTCCAGCTTAAATGTTTTTCTCAAATATCACCAGTACTATACACAAAATGTGCTATCATTTCCAATTTGATGAGTTCGTGCAATTTTAAAAATTAATCGCCACAAACTACAAATCTATTTTGTATTTGATCAAGATAAGTGTATCAAGAGCTAACAAATTGACTCTTCTGAACTTCCTGTTACCATGGTCACAGTTACGGAATTACAGAAAACAGTTTCCCACTTCCTTGTCTACACAAGTATACCGACTCCCCTCCATGAAAAGGAAAACTATGAAAATTCACTATTTGTCAGTATTTTAACTGTTTCACCACTGTAGACCATAATTGACTCATCTCTATCAATGTATGGTAGAGCCTACTAAAGTTACTTAGGGGTGAAAGGGTTAAGGCTACATGTCCCCCTGCAGACAAAACATT
>JAULCA010061988.1:0-12148 GCA_032360845.1 Crassadoma gigantea
CCTAAACACCAGTAAGACTAGAACTAGACAGCATTTACTTTGAGAGAATTGCACTGAAGGAAGAAGTGAAAAGTACACGTTCTACATGAATAACATGGCATTGTAAACTGAAAACATAAAAAACAAAAGGCTTACCTGTATATCAAAGCAATTGTGGCAAAATATTCTACAAAAGAGATTCAAGGGAATAGGCCAGACCCCTATGCCAATCCTTCAAGCAATCTGTATTAGATTTTTCATGCCCAGCAATTCTATGTATGGGTATTGTGTGGTAATCTCAACTGTTTCCAATCTGTGACTCAGAAACTAGGTCCATAGGGGTTTGGTCCGTCCCCAGGGTCTGTGCTAATATCATGACTGCATTCGTCTCTTTATGCCCAGCAATTGCATATATAGTTTCTGGGTGGGGATCTCAATCGTTTTAAAGTTTTGACCTAGGGATTATGTCTCAAAGGAAAGAGTCAGACACATCATTTATACAAAATTTGTTCCCCTTTATCAAAGGATGTTCCACACCAAATATGGACCAAATTCTTCCATTCCTACAGAAGAGTGGATTTTAAAGAATAATTTGCTATATTTCCTATATTGCGCCCTGCCCCTCAGGACCATGGGGGCCAGACCGACGGTTTATACAAAATTGGTTCCTTTTCACCCAATAATGCTTCACACTAAATATTGAACAAATCCTTTCATTCCTACAGAAAAAGAAAGATTTTAAAGAATTTGCTATGTTTCCCCTATCGGGCCTCGCCCCTCAGCGCCCAAGATGGGGCAGGCCAACGGTTTATAAAAAAATGTTCCTTTACCCCCAAGGATGCATCTGACCAAATTTTGGCAAAATATACTTGACCCTTCGGGACTAGTAGCGCTTTAAAGGAAAAGTTTACGGACGGACGGACGCTGCGCCAAGGTATAAGCTCAATAACCCTTCGGGCAGGTGAGCTAAAAACTAATAGAAAAGCACGTGTGAAATAAACGAAATTAAACAGCAGGCTACATTTCTATTCAGTATTCGTGTACTATTTTATTTAGACTTCAGAGAGAGAATATAAAACTGATGTGAAAAATAGCAGTCATTGCGCCTTGAACTTTGCGTTTTGCGAGGTAGACAGGGAAAGAATAACAAGAAACAAATACGTTTACTAAACGGAATAAGTGTTCCGTATAAGACAAATTCCTCCATTAAGGCTATGATAGTCTTAATTTTCATGCAAATGGTTGTAAGTTCGATTCCTGTACCGGATTCAGGTATATCTATGCGCCTTTGATTTTGCATTTTGCTAAGATACCAGTGAAAGAAGTATCAGAAAAAAATACATTTACCTTACGGAACTGGGTTCTAGTTCCTGGTTCCGTTTAAAAGGAAAACGTAACTGGAAATTGAATCTCAGTTCCGTATCAAACAGATTCATTCACAGAGACCCGCAAAGTCTTTAATATTGTCGGAAAAGTTGTGGGTTCGATTCCTTTACTGAATTCACATTCATTTATGAGCCTTTAATTTTGAATTTTGCGAAGTAGACAGGAAAAGTCTTATACAAACCTATATACGTTTCGTAACTGGAGTTTGAATCTCAGCTCCGTATAAGACTAATTACTTGATAGAGGCTATGTTGGTTTTAATTTTCTTGCGAAACGTTGTGGGTTCGAGTCCTGTCTGAATCCCAGTTCCGTATAAGACCAATTACAGTATAGAAAGACTTACAAAATCCGTTTACGTTTACTAAACGGAACTGGGATCTGGATCCCAGTTCCGTTTAAGAAAAACGTAACTGGAGTTTGAATCTCAGCTCCGTATAAGACCAAATACTTGATAGAGGCTATGTTAGTTTTAATTTTCTTGCGAAAGGTAGTGGGTTAGATTAGATTAAAGAAAGACTTACAAAATCCGTATACGTTTACTAAACAGAACTGGTGTCTGGTTCACAGTTCCGCTTATCTTAATCGAAACTAGAGTATGATTCCTCAGAACTAGGGTCTGGTTCCTAGTTCTGTTTATGTTAAACGGAACTAGGAACTAGGAACGAACTTCAGGTTCCTAAAGTTAACTTACAAATCAAAAATGGCATTTCCCACAACAACTACTGTAGATTGTTTTAATATATGAACTTATATTTGCTTGTAATTTTAAGTCTCCTAGCCTCAAGGCAAGTATCTTCTTTAATCGTTAAAGTTAACCGATTTCATTGTTTTATCAACTGATTCTACATAAAAGACATTTGGGAATAAACAAGTAACTTGGTATAGATATTAGTTATATGATAATATTTAATTTGTGAAAGTTTCATACTTATCCCACAATGCCTTTTTACTTAGAAACACTTTTTCCTGTGATTTGGGTTACCAGGACCAAAGTGCATCTCCTTGCCTAACACAAAATATTTCCTTAGTATTAATATTAGTCTTTATGAATGTATTTAGATGAAACAGTCTCAGTAGAGTGTTTATAGTAGTAAAAGGGGCGTTTGACATGCTACACTTAACAAGACAGATAGCCAATACTTTGCAAACGCAAAGAGAGACTAAGTTGTTCTTTCAAGTTAATGATTGCAATTAACAGTCAATCCATTTGTTGATTTCACACGGTTTAATTATTACATTCAATGTTAGCTGCTACTAAGTTTTTATTTTCTTTTCTTTCCTTCCCTTAAAACTAAAGAGTTTTAAAGCTTTTGCAAAGGCTAATACACCGGCTGGTGGTTTGTAATTATAACAAGAATCATTCTGATTGAATTTGCAACCTGAGAAGTGCACACAAAGTGTCATTTTAACATCTGCTCTGAATTCATTGTGTATTTTATGGAAAAAGCACTTTCTGAGTCTGCATTACTATTTGGCAGTACCAACAGTCTTTTTGCCATTCTGGACAACACACAGAATCTTGATGTCTGCGTTAAGATGTCTTTGACTCTATCCCTTTGTTCCCATTCATGTTCAATTCTGTCGTTATTTTCACAATCTGGAATGTCACCAACAGGGGCTAGTTGATAGTCGCCCGGAAAGCTGCTCTTCCAGCAGCTCCAGCTTGTCCACCTTCACAATTCCTGGAAATCTCTTCATCAAATTCAACAAACAAGATTTGTCAATAACACAACTTATTAAATATAATTGATATTAGTATAATGCTGTATGTTCATGTGTGTAAGGCTAAGAAAAGCTCACCATTGTCTGTGGGTTGATGAGTGCAATGTCATTCAGAGTATTGTCAGATTATCATCTTGCTGACAATAGTTTGACAACTGCCTGACTGCTCTCAAGCATTAAAAACCTACAAGTGAAAGAGATTCACAAATATGGAATACAACAAGAACGTAACCTGTATTTTTCAATTTGATACTAACCTTAGCAATGTTTTTTTCTGTCTGCATACCAATGTCATCCTGTGAGTGCACCATATAGGCCCTGTCTTCATTCCAACACTGATCAGGTCATCCTCAACTGGTTCTCTGGATCACCAAACGGAACAATGGTAGCATCAGAGTGAGAAGATATGACAGATACCTTGACAAATTTCCTTAGGAACTTTCTCAGTAGCCTTTTTATTTGATCACCGAGGAACCCAGTTCTTGCAGCGTTTGCCTAAAATATCAAAAGAAACATCTTAACATCTGTCAGCTAGCTATATCTATACAGAGGTACATACGCTATACTGTTTGCATTGGTAGTAGAAATATGATTAGTTTGTATATGATATTATTTTGAATAAATATATATAATTATAGTTTATCGCCTTCATTGCTGTAGTGTTTGTTTATGTTATCATTTAAAATGAAAATATATATAATCTTAGTAAATCACTTGTAATGCTGCGATCAAATAATTCATTGGCATCAAAATGAACTCATAAAGGTTTAAGTACATCATCATTTCAGGGTTTTCCAAATGCTTTGCTACTCTTTTAACTCGACCTTCCTTGTCACTATCCCTACGAGACTTGAATTAGCTGATTATGGTTTATAAGAAAACAGGTATTGGCTTTATGCCAGGTAGTAATGATAATTATATTCTTTCCAAACTTAATGGTAATGATTGTACGATGTTTTACACACAGTTTTAAATTGATATCAATAACATGAAATAAATATTTTGTTGTCTTTATCGCGAAACGCATGCATAAGTAGTCATAGCCTTAAATTCGTCTGTTTACAATAATCTGTTCTCAGACACAGACTTTCTATAGTGCTACTACATGTATAAGAAAACACTCGAGGACGCGTCACAAAAGTACACGGTAGCACACACGCACTAGCAGATCACAGCTTTGGGGAATTAGGCAAAGCAACCCGCCAAAGCTCTTTGGGTTAAGTTTTTACCTGTGTCTATATTATTTACCAATAAATTATTTCCCAGGGACGAGGGAGACAGTAAGGGTGCAGTCATCTCTTCATTTAAGAAAGTTGTATACTCTGTTAAAGGATAGGTATTTCAACAGTTTCTATGTTTGGATCCAGCAAATAAATACCAATTATTTGGACTGAATCGCTTAGGGTAATCAGTGCAGTATGAAGATATTTAAGACTAGCAATTATATATATATGGGTATATTGTGGGCATCTCAATTAATTCTATGTTATAAATCAGGGAATGAGGCAAGACCCAGGAGCCAATCCAAGTAGCATGAACATATTGGTCTCTTTATGGCTAGTAGTTGTTTATATGGTGAAAAGGTATTACTTTGCATTTTTTACATGATAAGAACCAGGGCATGGGTATCAAAGGGTGAAGCTAAACACAGCAGCCAATCCTAGTAGCATCAATATGTTTATCTCGTGTATATATTGCAAACGGTGTGGATCTTGACAGTTTCCATGTAACAACGAGGGGATTTATTCTACAGACACAGAACAAAACGCCACCTAAGATACCGTTACATTTGTGGTATAATCTTTTTAAATGTTATCGAAATAAATCATTTTACCATTGAACTATAGCAATCAATGTATTAGCGTTCGTTTTTGTTTTCAAACAAGTGGCCCAATGTGCCTGCATCGCTCACATGGTATTTATTTCGCAGTTGTAACCTTAAAATGACTTTAAGTCATTCAAAAGATCCTGTTAAAAGTATTTTGAAACATTTGACCCCTGTGACCTCGAAACAGAACAAGTTCATTACGATGAACAATCTTAAAGCTTTCAACTCCGATTGGAACTTGCCAAATATCACCACTCGAGACCTTTTGTTTAATAAGAGTAGGTAATAAATATCCTTAATAGCCCTTCAATCAAGCATGGTATTGGCCTAAAAGCATCATTCTGGGCCTCGTGGTTGTTCAGAAGATTTAAAACATATTTTACCAATGTGAACTTGAATTGCAGTCAAGGTTATTTATCTAAGCAAACATGGTAGCCCTTTATCTTAGTATGGCCAAATATCAACATTCTGGGTCTCATGGTTATTAAGAAGAAGTCATTTAAAGATTTTAAATATATTTGACCCCTGTGACATTGAATATAAGTTAAGGTCATTCATTTAACGAACTTGGTAGCCCTGCAACCAATCACAAATAAGTCGAATTTCAACATTCTTGGCCTCATTGTTAATGTGTTTAAAGATTCTAATCTTATTTGACCCCAGTGTCCTGGTGCAAAGGTCAAGACCATCAGCAAGCTTGGTAGCCCTTCTTGCTAGAATGTATCTGGCCAAATATTACCCCCTGGATCTTTTAGTTATTCAGAAGAAGTTGTTTGAATTATTTTTTAAGGCAATTGACCCCTTTGACATTGAATATGTGTGAAGGTCACTCATTTGAACACACTTGGTAACCCTTCATCCTAGCATGCTTCTTACCAAATATCATTATCCTAGTTTTATTCGCTACCCAGACGTTGTTTAAGGTTTCTTTTAGACGTTTGTCCCCTGTGACCCTGAATATGAGTAGAGGTCACTCATTTGCACAAACTTGGTAGCCCTTCATCCCAGCATGCCACTTGCTATATATCATCATCCTAGACATTTAGGTAATGCAGAAGAAGTTGTTTAAATTATTTTGACATATTTGACACCTGCGGCCTTGAATATCACTGACGGTCATTTATTTGAAAAAGAACTTGTAAGTCCTTTTTACTAGATGCTATTAACCAAATATCAACTTCCTCGGCATTTTGGTTATTAAAAAGAAGTAATTTAAACTGTAGTACATATCTGACCCCTGTGACCTTGCGTATGAGTTAAGGTAATTTATTTGAGCAAACTTTGTAGTCTTTCATGATAGTTTCATCCCAGTGTGCTTTAGGCTAAATATCATCACCTTGGGTAGTTTGGTTATTCAGAAGAAGTTGTTTATACTTTTTAACACATTTGACCCATGTGGCGTTGAATATGGATGTATATTCAAGTGTGAAATTGTAGGAATATATGAGTTTCTGGTTTAAAATATCCTTGTCAATGGTCATGATTTTCCAGTGGAATATAGGCATTTAAATTGTGTTCCTCTTCAGGCGGAACAGTGTTTTTCGTACAAGGTTTAATATATTGATCAGCGTATCAGAACAGGCTATGAAAACTTCGCCAAGTCCAATTTCACATTAGAAAATGTCGACGATGCGTTTTTCTATTTAAGTAACACGAATCTACCTATCTCGTCGGTCGTTTATACCCTACTGGGCTTGTTATCAAACACATTGCAGATTCTTTGTTCTTGGCCTGCTGTCCTCGTTGTTTGCTTACAATATGGTTGACAGGGACTATTAAGCTGTACGATAAGCGGACC
Source organism: Crassadoma gigantea (assembly GCA_032360845.1). Lineage (NCBI taxonomy): Eukaryota > Metazoa > Mollusca > Bivalvia > Pectinida > Pectinidae > Crassadoma > Crassadoma gigantea. Next base: position 6,714 of record JAULCA010061988.1, read on the forward strand.
CTTTCAACTTTCCAAATGCGGGCTTTCCCTTTCTTTATAGTAACGTTCTACAGTGATTTCATGTGGAGGTAGATTAGGTAGAGCTTGCTCCTAATATCATAATTTCGTGAAAGATTTTAACTGCTGACGGACATACCCCCAACAAAAGGTTTTCCAAACATGAAGTTTGATGAAATTTGACAGGAGAATAAGTTGGTGTCTGAATACCCCCTCTACTATCAACCAACTAATGAAAGACCTTGTTGGAAGTGTGTAGCAATACCCTCATTAGAAGGATAAATATAATGATGAAATCCATGTACAGGAGAACCAGGAATGGCAGATGCGCGCAGGCAGGGGAGGGGCATACGAGATACTGACGATTTACCTTAGTTGAATTCGTTCACCAACAGTTCTCAATCTGATGCAGATACGCCTTTGATGTGACACAACTCTTCTGTTCTGTATGTGTTTTAACGGTGTCTTAAAACACACAGCTTTGCTATAGAAACGTATTTCAGATTCAGTCTCAATTTTAATTTTAGCATTAAAAAGTAACCACTAGCCATGAGTGTTTACCATATAACAATAGGTACATTGTTCAATTCCTGTCAGACGGCGACGAGTTCTTAAAATGTGTTTGCAGTCCGCCAAAGCGTTAAACTATTGTATTGGCGGTTCGTACGAGAGTGAGTGAGGCGACAGTCCTCTGTCAGATCCATGCGTGTGTGTAAAAAGAAGCTCTGGCGTATTCAATTGTATCAAACTACTTAATGCAGTGTTACTTTTTGAAGTGCTGATTTGGGGACTGAAGAAACTCAAATTTTTTTGCTGTTTCTATTACAACACATTGAATATATAGACGTTTTCTTTAAAATTCCTGTTATTAGCAGCTCCCTGGCTGCTGTGGAGATTTTAAATCAATAAGAAATGCCCACACAGACTCACAATCATGACATCACCTAGCAATTTGCGATACACAAGTATTCCAAACATATCATTATTAATTAGTTTCACAAAGTAGTGCCTACTTCTAAGTGCTTGTCCCAAATGTTAGCATAGCACGATTTTATATGAGACAGGATTTGAAAAAAGAAATTCTTTTTTTTTTGTCAAGGGCTGCAATACATTTTTTTAAAACCTCAAAATATTTATTTTAGGGTCGGATTCTACAGCTGATTTGCCAATGGGACACCCATGTACGTAGCACCATCTAACAGCGTATTTCACTCAGAGCATGGGGAAGTCATCATGTTGCTAGACTACATTATAAAGCTCGACATAACATGTTTAGTTTAAATTCAAACTAATACGAGTGGTGAATGATCTGTGAAAACATAGTTTGGAAAGTAAGCAGTTATTATTATATACAAGTCACATGACAGTGAGTATTTGAAGATAAATACAACCTTTTTACTAAATCTTAATTATATAAGGTGAAACAACAGATAAAAAAACACTGAGGTCAGTCAATATATTGTCAAAAGAATAAAAACAAAGTTCATAGCCATCAAAATCGTATTGAAGTCTCTAAGAGGGTTCTCGGATGTGTCACTCATATTATACTGCTGTAATCCTTTGTATGACTGGAAGGTCGATAAGTGAACTAAAAAGGCTTGCTGTATCATATTTAACCAACTCCTCCGCTGCAAAATCGGGAGTCTTCTGCTCAGGCAGCTTTTAATTGATCTCCTGACCCATTGCAAAGTTTGACATCTTTATATTTTCTCTATACTTTTTGGAAACCTTCCTAACACCCTGCTAAATAAATTTCGTTTGTTATATTTTAATTAAGTGGAGTCGGGTAGATGTATATACTAAGTATGTGTTTGCAGACTCTTACTTGTATAGAGGTGTTACCTGTTTACGTCATCGACGAGATTGTTACACAAAAGGACGATGCATTACGTTTTGCTTCGGATTTTTTTTTAAATGACTTGAAAGTAACAGCACTGGTAAAACAACTTGCAATTGAGTTAAAAAAATGTTTTTCTGTTCAGAGATCTTCTTCGTCTCTTTCTTCAGTTGCTTCTTAGGAAGTGTCGCCATTTTTCTTTGTCCTTGCACAGTATGGGCCTAGGTGGGTATAAAATCATTCTACAATTGACCGTTTTGAAAATGAAACCACTAGACATTTTCCTCTCTTAACAATCAAGAACCTGTTTGGCGGGTCCTGTTCACATAAAAGATGTTATCGTTGTTTTAACAATTTTAATTTGTCGGGAAGAAAATTCACAATTATGTAAAAACGTGCCAGGAATCAGCTAATTTTTACACACAAATTGTGATTGTGATGTTCTGCGTCATCACATTTATTCTCATGTCTGCTTATTGGCAATGATCTGATTACTTGTTCATAGGTTATATACTACAAGGAAGAGTGTCTTTGAATTCTCAATTATAGTTTAGGTCATCTGAAATAATGACATTTTAGAGGTGTCGTACATCTCATCAAAGAATCAATTAACATTCACTCTCAATTATTGTCTCTTAGATGACACTGACTGCAAAGCTTTGACGGGTTCATCAAAGAACCGTTTCACAAAATCCATTCATACGTTGTCACTTTTCTTTCTTTTTCAGTGAAGACCAAAACCACGTAAAATGCTGTTTCACTATTTTTTTGGTTATGATGATAACTAACATATTTTGTAATTAGTAGATGTTCCGTTTTTTTGTTATTTCCCTGATGGGTTTTAAGAGACCCTTTCATTCAGCAGTAAAAAGCATTGAATAAATCTAAAGTTTCAGTGTTCTTTGATCCTTACTATATGAGGTAGGGACATTTTAATTAGTACATAGAAATTACATAAATCTATATTAGAAAAAATGCTGAACATAAGCATCATCAGTGACTGTCTTACGGTGGCCAGATGGAGCGTAATTATCTTAGCTCTACCAAATGCCTACATGGACACAGTAGGACTACCCTTCGGAAGCAAAATTGATGCACGCCTTTAAAAAAATCAAGGGCAAGCTCACATGGTTGAAGCAAGACGACAATGATCGTAGTTTAAGAGATGTCCAGCCGATGTAAGAGGCATCTCATATCTTAAAACTGGTCAGAACTAATGCTCTGATCTACAGGCTAGCATTGACTCAACAGTTCGTTAATCCTGATACAATGTGTATTGTATCATGGCCGTCTAAATCGTTGGATAATTTTAGAACTCAATTAATATCAAATTGCTTCATTGATATAATTAAGGAAGTGCTAAAGATTGTGACTGCATTTCTAAACTGGATACCTTGCATATCAAATGAAGAATTACTAACAAAAATAAAAAACAAACTGTTTGGCTCAGAGGGTGAAAACAATTAGCTCGCTCAAAGACAGCAAAGTCAGAAATCGTAAGATTGTGAAATATGTGTGAATCAGCGCTTTCAAGACCTCATCTGTTGTCAGATTTCTCCCAGGTACAATAGCAAGACTAAATAGTATGTCTTGATTCAGAACACGGCACGAAATGATAGTAATAAAAAAAAGATTACGGCTGCCAATGCCAAGTTGGTCAAAGAACTATCGGAATGTGTGCTCGTTCACAAAGTGTACTTTATCATCCTGGCTATCAAAGCAATCTTCAGAATCCAAAACAGTTGCACCCAAGGGCTTATAAGTTCCGACAAGGCTTGAATTGGGTTTTTTTATGAATCACCAATTTGAACATTCTGAAAGCCTTGCATCATTTTGTTCTTCCTTATTTTTCCAAGGCTGCCATTCGAACACATTTCTTACTCTTGCATCTCGTAAAACATTATCTGTAAATGCCATCTGCTGTTAATACGCCGTCTTGCTTCAATATATATATATAGGTAAAGGCAAAGCAGCAAACAATCATAAAATCTCTGAATTCCAATGATAGTTGTCTATGAATCTAACAACTGGGTGGGGCAGTAAAATGATTGCTTTGGGAGCCATCTTGTAAAGTCATCAAACATAGATTTTTTTCCAAACATATTCTCTGTCAAATAAGTATTCGTTCCATATAAACTAAAACAAATTTTTCCTCTTTTTTTTAGCCAGTTTTCAATCATCATAATTAGACTATACATGCAGTCATGAATGTAGGGCGTAAGAATTGTACCTGCTACCCCAATTGCATAATCCTAATAGGCGACTTAAGTCGGGATCTTATCTTTTCACTACTTTCTAAACAATTTTCTTCTTCCTAATGTCTCCCTTGACAATGTCTCACTTTTGGCCTTTGGTTGAGCTTTCGCACCTGTCAGGAAGGCTTTATGTTCTGTCCTCTGGTCAAGACATACCAGAGTCTGTAAAATGTTTAACGCTCAGCATTTAAGGAATGGGACGACTGGTTCGCCCATTGTCATTATAATGTGATAGTTTAGGGTGTCATGTTGGGTGTCTTTGGCATACGTTTCAGTGAAGTAGCACTATAAGTCGGCATCAGTTCCGCGCTCTCACAAGGAGACAGACACGAACATATCACAGCCTCCAAAAACACACACGCATAAGCTACACGCATTCATCTTGCACACAGGGGAGGCCATCCTAAAAGGACTTTAGCTGTTGATAGGACGTTAATACTAAATCAAACAAACCCAATATAGTCATGAATGTTGATGTTTAGACCATATAGTCATTTGAATCCTTTTTTTCTTATGTTCCACCACATTTTAGTTCAGAACCTACTCCATCTATAATCACAATATTTTTGGTATACAAAAATTATAAGATACTTTTATTCTAAGATGAACACATTTTTTGTCTTGAAAATATCGTTGCTCCAGATTGCCTCTGGCTGATGATTTTTCTGAACACCTCTGATAAATAATCAAAGCAAGGTGGTTTTATATGTATACTGTAGTGTATAATCCGTAGTTTCGGTTGCATTATAAATTATCCTTCAGTGCATTGTTAGTTTGAAAACACACGTCTTTTGGTTAAAAACTCCGGCTTATTGAAAATTTCAGTTTAATGGTTCTACGAAAAACGACCCAAGTGCTCATTTGACTTTTAATGGGTGATTAAATTATGATAAGGTTGAAGTCTTCACCTCACCTTGAGAAAATCAAAATCAACGGAGGGGCAATTTTGGTACCCCACTTTGGTATGTGGGTGTAATTTTACGTTTTTGCGACTATGGGGGCAGTTTGGGGGACTTCTGTTATGGTTCCCCATTACAATTTGTACTTCTTCTACTTCTTTTTCTTCTTCGTCCGGTTCTTCCGCCGTAAAAAGTTTTCGGTACATTTCTCAAAAACTATTGGACGGAAATTAATGAAGCTTTACACTGGTATTCATCAAGGGGTAAAGGGATGTGCAAATGACCTCTCACCTTCTGATCGGTCAACCAAGATGGCCACCACGGCCTCTGATTGGTCCGAATTAGATATTCTTCAATTAAAGTCAAATTTGGTATGTAGATGCATCGTGTTCAGCATCAGTTAACAAAATTAGTCTGGTGGCATTATCAAACTTCACGGGCCATCGT
>JAULCA010062099.1:3874-17305 GCA_032360845.1 Crassadoma gigantea
CGTGGGTTTTCTCCGGGTACTTCGGTTTCCTCCCACAATAGGATCCTCCGCACGCTAACATCCGGGCCAACAAAAATAATTAATATAAGTTGTGAGATGTTGATTTTTTTTTCTTGAAGCATAAAACCTGACCTATTTTACATTATACATTGGCCATAAGTTGAATCAATGTAAGGTATGATGTGTTGAAGAAGAAACATCCATGACTGCGTGTACATCATGAAGAGTTATAAAAACTCGGTGATTCATTAACCAATAAACCTACCAAGTGTGTTGAAATGTGAAATGGGTCATACAGATTCAAAACTTTACATTAACTTTTTAAAACATGTCTCTTCCAGCCTTTTTTTTTTAATATTGCATGCAATTGACATCAAAAGTCTTTAAAATATAAATAAGTTACGGAGGGCATTAAAATTAATGTGAACTTAACTACAAGTGTTAGTGACAGATGTATATAACTGATCGTCTTTCTGCATGATTTGAAACGCTATCATTCAGACACACATACTTCCAGTTTAATTTGATAAATAAAGAGAACATATGAAGAAATCAAGATTAAGCTTCTGGTTTTTTAAAATTTTAATTCGCCATTACAAACATGCCTCGTTCACATTTGATAGGATCACTTGTAAAGTATCAATTTGTAAAACTGTCAGTTTTACCATTAGATCACCATGTGTTGATCTCCAACGGACACGACTGAACTTGATTGATGGTAACAGACATAGAACTGCTATTTCAAATTAAAAATGTTATTCAATGTCCAGAGGGCTATTGTCAACGCGATCTGTTTGGTGTATGAATGTTGGGTTGTTCGTATTTTCTCGGTCTTGTATTTGTGTATAATATTGTTGACATCAATAGTCAATAAGCTGTTGACCTTTTTACAGATAAATGGGGAGGATACTGTTTTTGTTGCTGTGTCTGTCAAGGTTTTTTGGTAAGTTTCAACGACTTTTTTTAAAAAAGGATTTGCAACTACTTTTTTTTATCTGAAACAAGAAACAAAACATGAGATATGTGGTATTACAAATAAGTGATTGACATCTTTTGCTGTTCAGCTGTAAAATAATAATGTCATTTCGTTTCCTTGTATGGAAAAGATTCTTGTACGTATTGCCTTTCACTGAAAAATCTGCATTAAGAAAAGTCTAAGTAATTTTTTTTTCAACACTAGTACCTTTTGTTTAAATAATCAAATGTAAGGTTCAAGCAAATAATATAGATAACTGTACAAAAAATTGCTAAAGGGATATAACTTTTACACAAATCAAATGTTTAAAGTACCATAAACCACTAATCTCGACGGATTAAGGAATGGGAAAAGTTTCAGTAAATAACAATTTGTTATGCTTGTTTCACCGACTCGTCGACTGTTTCGTAACAATAAAATGCTCTGTTTTACAGGAGTTGTGAGTAGCCTGATCTATGTGGGACCGAACCTTGTCCATGGACAGGGGGCCCTGAGTGGCGGGGCGGGGTACTACATGTTGAGCGGGCTCACCCTTCCGTCCGGGACCATCATGGGTCTGGAGTACTTTGTTGACCGTAGCAGTGTGTGGTCACCATTCACACTGACCATATTCCGTCCGATTGGGAACTCGTCCACCACGACACAGTATCGGATCGTGGGAATCTTCCCTATTATAACACAGCCTTCTGTCGTAACGGGGATCACAGGGGTACGTATCTGTCGATATCTCCTTACCCGAGCCCAACAATACAACGGACTTAAATTGCTAACTAACACAAAAACATTAAATTTGAAAAAAATAGTATTTTGCCATTTAAAAATAACGGGTAGGTGTAACTTAAATTTCGTTTCTGAGTTAAAGAGTTTAAGAAATTTTGGTTCCATTATTTAAAAGAAAATACAATATTTGTCAATTTTGAAAACATTCATGCATATCTTATAGCACATTTTGAAGATATTGTATGAATTTGTCCTGCAATTGCGGGTCAAAACAGCAAAATTTACTTAGAAAAACATACTTTATCGAATTGGTATCTTTGACCGATCATAGCACACAATCGAATACACGGACATATAATTATTTTTCGCATTTCCTGTATGTCATTAACTCCCTTTTCCAAAAATGCATATGAGAATAAAAGTTTAATGAAGGAAATGTTTGACGTCTCAGAGGTGTACATCCTTAATATAACTATGGACTTGAATTAAGGTAAATATGTGATCATATGTTCATGTTCATATACTGTTCTATATGGTTATAGTCAAATATATGCTAAATCATGTTTAAATTGTCCAAGGACATTGAACGTATGAAATTGTCAGAAGGATAGTCCTGCATTTGTTAGAGACCATTGTGACGCTACAATTGAAATGGCGTCATAGATTGAGTTTTGTGTATAAAAATAGAAATATTGAAGATGTAGGAAAAAGGTTGGTCATTTAATATTTTTTTGTTTGTGCAAATTTCTTTTGCAGCAAAATTTCACCAGTGCTAACTACGTAGTTGTGAGTGCGGGCGACCATCTTGCCTTTTATAACAGTCTCCAGGAAGTGTCCATCACGGGCCAGTATAACAACACTGGCAGTCTGAGCACCCGGTTCTCCGTCCCAACCAACCCTGTCCCGGCCGTCGGGGACACCGTCACCATTGACAGGGTGGGGCTGGGTCCCACATTCTTCTCGCTACGGGTGTTGATAGACGAATGTACGTATGCACACAAAGACGGACATGAAGAGCGGAGTGTGGGGGTGGGGAGTCGCTAAAGGTTGTCTTCAAAAGGACTAGGAGCGTAAAGGGTCATTTCTGGCCTCATATTCGTAATCGACAATAAATTAAGTACGTAAATATGAAATTTCATATTCATTCGACAAATGGTTCAGGAGAAATATGACACTGGAAAGAGAGACATAAACCAGCATTTTCACAATAAAATGTGAGAATATCGCCCGTTGTGCGTATTTGGAAGAAAATTGAACATTTTAAAGGAAATTAACTGAGCACTCTTCAATATTTGAAAGTCTCCGCACGAAACAGACAAATACATATTTGACATACTTCAACATTGTCATACCATTGTACATTCGTACGGAGGCTTTCAAATCAACAATTTCTTTGTTTTGGCAGGGCATATGCGCATGCGCACTGGAAAATCAACCAATGTAATTTTATAACAGACATTGGCAAATAAATTCAAGTTGATTGTTTTAATATCTTATGAGGCCAAAAATGACAATAACGTCCCAAGTCCTTTTTATTTACGACCACATCCATATAATGGAAATACGTGTACCATTTGTAGACAATTATACTATTTCCTAATTTCTGTTAACTAACGGCGATCAGAAAGAGCCCCATTATTAGGGTTCAATCAAAGGAATACAAGAAGTGTACTTGTTTTACATATTCCTAAAAAGAGTACTGGTTTTAGATTGATAAGGCTTTACATAAAATGAAGCTTCCCGCTGTTCATTTTCCGCGCCCGTTTATGAAATGCGATTATGGATAGCTCACCCGAAAATGACTGTCGGTGTTGTAAATAAATGTACTTTAATGAAATTATTTATGTAGGCAACACATTTTTTTTTTAAATTCTAACTATATGTATATTCCATCTCTCTAGGTGGACACTGCAATAACTATAGTTTATATAGCAGTTTTCTGTCAGTTTTGAATCGTATTTGGCTTAAATTCCATAACCATTCTCCAAAGGTTGATGTGCATCTAGTAAATTACACAGGGACCTGATAATTTGTTACAGCTAAATTTGGACCTAAATTAAGGTGTTTAAAGTGATTTTACACATTTGGGGGATTTAGATCGATTTTCGGTATCTGGTATCTATGATCATTGGGGGAAGCATTTTGACCGAAAATCGATCTAAATCCCAAAAACGTGTAAAATTACTTTAAACAGCTTAGTTTAAGTCCAAATATAGCTGTAACAAATTAATTCTCGGGTCCCTGTGGTTAATTACATCATTACTACATGTATATACCTTTATTATCTTGTCAAATGCACAGAAATTTTGAGATGCATGTAATAATGGTTTTGCTTGAAATGCGGAAGGTGTCACCAAAGTTTAAGTTTAGGGCAAAATACAGTCAAAGACCCTTGTTAGCTTACACCGAGAACCCCAATTCAGCCTGTTTTGTACCATATTAAGACAGTGTTCATGTCTTATATAGACCAATGAAATCATCTCATTTCAAAGCTATCGATGCGGTGACCACGTGCCAGGGAGGAGGCTTCAGCGTGTGTGACCAGCTATGTACTGATGACGTCACAAGATACTACTGCAGTTGTGGCGCCCTCTACCAATTGGACCCCACAGATAATGCCACGTGTGGTATCAAAAATATTGATGTTATTACAGATATCGCTTTAATTTGGCAGTTCCACGATCTAGAAATTTAAATTAAATTGAATTTAAATTGCTCAATTCAAAATCACTTAACATTGAAATAAAATGTACCAAAATATTATATTACGACTACCAAAAGATTTTTCTGTCCAGTCTGATTCAAATCATTTTTTACATAACTCCGTTCAGGTGTGGTACGAAATAAAGATGATATTGATAAGATTATTTTGCTGTTCGGATACTTTTTATGTTTGTTTTCTATATCATTTCAAACAGCGTTACGATAAATGACATAAAATTTAAATTTGGAATGAAAATATGATTTATTTTAAATAATTCCGGAAATAGGTTTTCTGAACATATTGCCGTTCGTTCCAAATTGTTCAAATTGGAAGGCGTAATAGCGATAAAAAGGCTATGTTTACAAGTTAATATATTGTACTTTTAAATTGCAATCGTTTTCCTTAGTCTCTTGTAATGTTTTCAGTGGCCATACCACGCACGTGTGCAAATACTGGAAACAGTTATTGTGTTCATAACTGCACAGACACGGGAGCTGGTTACGTGTGTTCTTGTATACCTGGCTTCACTTTACAAAGTAACGGCTATTCTTGTGTGGGTAAGTCAACATTCTCAGAATTTTCCCTTTTTTGACATTACCTTTACATGCTTTTCTTAATTATTGGAATTTTTATTTCAGATGTTTGTTGAAAATCAAAGGCATTGCACGTGACAACACTGATGAGTGACAGCGAAAAATTCTTGCATGCAATATTATTTGAGAACGGCATTAAGTGTGTCTGATAAATGTTCAGTCTGTATATACTGTAATCTCCTGATCCTTTGGTCAAGCACTCATACACACATGTACATCACACATGGAGACACGCCCTTAAATGACCTTAGCTGTAAACAAGACGTTAAATCAGTACTGGCGACTATAAATCTACAAGAGTTGCGCCTCTTCCATCACGGACTGTGCTTGCAGTTTTCGAGCAAATAGCCGATGAAACGATAATTTATATTGGAGTGTTTGAATGAATACTTTCTTTAAAAAAGTGTCTTTGAGTTTTCTCCGGTTATTCTCCCAATTCTACACGTAAGAACCCGTGCTCGCTTCTATAATAATTTTATAATAGAAGGTTGGTTTGTAAGGAATTATCGGGGGTTTCTGCAATTTTCAAATTCAAGTTCAAATTTACTTACGAAATATTTCAAAACAGACTTCGTTAACGATTATAAACATGAGTCGCTATATAAACAAATTAAACCAAAGTAGTGAACTAAATATATAGAAAAATATATGGGGTTATCTTTTCCACAGACGATGACCTGAGTGCGTTTATCGGGGAGCAGGGCAGAACCGGGGAGAAAGGTGAAAGAGGACTACAGGGAGCAAGGGGTCAAAAGGGCATCGCCGGGACAACGGGGCCAACGGGTCCACAGGTAGCTTCCACTAGTATGACAATATCTGTCCGAAATCATTCTTGATAACATAATCTTTGTTGGATGTTGTCTTTTTAATTGTAAATTATAGTGTATTTTATCTGTGGATGTGTTTTTTTTATTAAAGGCACGGTAGTCTAGTGGTTGGACGCCGAACTCGTGACCGAAGGGTTGCGGGTTCGAGTCAAGGCACGACACTGTGTTGTACCTTTGAGCCAAATACTTTACTCTGCTTGTTCCAGTCTACTCAGCTGCAAATGAGTACGTGGTTGGGCAGTGCTAGAATTGTTGAATGCTAGCCGTACATGTATAATGTTATGTTTAGTACAAGCAGTATCTATTCAATATTCAAACATGTTAATTGCATACATATGATTACACAGGGATTGGAAAACAAGCTTAAAGCTTATATCAATTCCTCTCCCCCATAAAAATGTTACATATTTGATTACCTGACTTATATCATAGATAGTATTATTTTCGTTGGTAAGGCTCTGTTCAGTTTATATCAAGATTGGTTAGGATAGTGGATTTTCAGGTAGTACGGTGCATGTGTACCTGTTTCGCAGACATTCATTAGAATCCACAGTTGCTCTGAAAGGCCAATATATTGCTTTAAATATATTTAGACGCAGACAATTCGCAATGGAAAATTACATTTTTGTATCTGGAAATGTCAACGAGTGAGTTTACGAAACCGTATCCGGCAGAATATTATGATTTTTTAGTGAAGATTGGAATGCTAAAATGAAACAGGTAGGCTAATCATGTCTTAACGATTTGACTTGAAATATTTAAGGGTCTAACTGGTGCACAAGGAGTTAAAGGGGCCACAGGGGCAGCGGGTCTAGTTGGTCCAATGGGCTCCACAGGAGCCAAGGGAACGAAGGGAGATGTAGGCGACCAAGGGGCGAAGGGAGAGAAAGGGTCCGTCGGTTCCGTTGGATTCACTGGCCCAACGGGTCCGATTGGACTGGCCGGAGCCACAGGCTTAGCGGGCATAAATGGACTGAATGGCGTCGGAGGTCGAAAGGGCGAAAGGGGCGATAAAGGTATTGCTCTTGTTTTTTTTTTGCTCTAGAAATACAAATAGAATAAATATTGAATGCGTAATTATATTTCACAAACTTCTGTAGTGTTAAATTATTGGTATACATTTAAAAAAAATACATAACTTTTCTCAAGTCTGGACAATATATGTACTTTTGTCGCATGGAATCAATAACCCCACATCCATTGATTTTCAGGTGCGATTGGTCCGTCCGGAAGTAACGGCGGGCAAGGTATCCCGGGTGCTGAAGGGCAGACTGGATTTACCGGACCAAAGGGAAATATGGGTCCAAAGGGAGATCCCGGACTCAATGGCACGGTTGGTGTCACTGGTCCCATGGGAGCTACTGGACAACAGGGACCTGTATATCAAGGTTGTAGAAAATGTGGAGGTCATGCTTCCGTTCTTCCCTTTACGAATAATGACCAAGACTACGTCAATGCTAGAAAATCAGTAAATTTAATTATTGCTTTGGTTATGCAAGCCGCCGAATGTCGTAAAGACTTATTCCCGTTACGAAAACTTCATACTTTAAAAGACTTGACGCCGTTGAACATGTACAACCTAAATAATGTAAAGATTGGGCTGTTTTATAAAACTTGAATTTAATAGGTAAAGATTTGACTCAGCTCTACCTACATGTACTTAAATGTAATACAGAGATCTGAAGTTAATAAATTTTAAAACCATATATAACTTAAATTTGAAATTCTTAACAGATGAAATGCTATATGTTTTGCAGAAGTAGACGAATGTCAGAAAAACCACACGTGTGAGCATAACTGTGTGAACACTATCGGGGGCTACTACTGCACGTGCAATGCTGGTTATACTCTCAGGACTGCGGATAACAAGACGTGTGACGGTAGGCTAAATATCGGCTACAGCTGAACGGTGAAACAGTAAAAAATGTAAAACTTAAGTTTATGTGGTTTGTGTCATACATTGTAACACACCGTCACTAGGCCTACATATCGAAGGAAACTGCTCTCACGTCTCAAAATTAGTTAAAATTCTGTATGAAGTCCGGGTTTAAAGAGATCGCGCGTTAATGTTGTCGGCACTGTTAGCAGCCTAAGGGAGATAAATCTCCCCAAATTCACTACAGAACCAAGGATATTTATAATACCAGTCGTACACAGTACAACTGCATGGCATCAAAATGAGATCCACACTTGTAGACCACAAAGTTTACGTAGGAAGTGAACGAATGTTTAGAGCTACATCTCATCTTGACAGGGGACGTAACCCTAAACTATAAAAAAAACCTCTGTAGGGAGACTTTATCTTTAATGTGTTAGGGGGAAGACTCCTTAAGTAGAAATGGAGTGTCGGTTCTAATTGATGCAGTGGTACCCTTAACCCAATGAAATATCAAAAAAGTTTATAGAGGCCAGGACACTTCCTTCTAGAAGACTTTTTATAAACAAATATATTGTAATGAACAACTACTCATGTAAGAAGAAAATAAACATTACTAATTTAAAGCTATTTACTATTTTAAAGAGTCACAGGAGTGCCTTACACAGAACGGCGGCTGTCAGCACATATGTACAGAGAGAACGGGAGGATACATGTGTAGTTGTACTAGTGGTTACGACCTGGGACCAGACAGACATTCCTGTACAGGTATTGAACTTAACACAGCATGGGTTCTTGAAATATATTTTACTACAATATCTATTGTATATAGATATTGCTCATAAGTGTGAAGCATAATATACAACATCACGTAAGAGAGAAAATATTTGTACTGAACGGCAAATAATAAATAGAATTTCGATGAATTTCTTTGTACAATGCACATGGACATTTGAAACGTAAAAGATGTGTTCTCTCCCTTATTGTAAATGCATGAGGTGTGTTTACATTTGAGCTCTGTTGCAATGCTTCTATTTATCTTTACAATAAGGAATTCCAAATAAGATTGAGTGCTGATTGGCTGATATATTAGTGAAAAAAATAAATCGACGATAGTTCCTTTATAAGATTAATAAAGAAAGAACGCTTTTATCACTGTAAACAGAAGAGTGTAAAAGTATTGCAAGACGAGAACGCGTAGTAATTTAGAAACTGAGAAATGTAGTCCCGGTATGGATATTCACGGCAGCAGCGGACGGTATCACTTGATCTGATTGAAAATTTGCCATTTTTCACGAACAATCATTAAATGGTAGTCGGGAAACCGCGCTCGGTGTTTAATGGTTAAACTCATCGTTATTTTCAGACCGAAATGAGTGTTCGAACTCGACACAGGGAGGCTGTTCCTCCAACGAGATGTGTGTTAACACCCCCGGAAGTAGTATGTGTGTACCCTCTTCCGCCGATTCCGCGGCCGTTTTGGCCTGCTCAAAAGGTAAAAAGACATAGATAGGTCTGAATCAGGAATCAGTGATGTTAGATTAATTCAAATTTTGTGTTGAATACATGAAAAACCCACTGCTACGCACGTATAAAAAAACATCATTTTGTATAAAAAATAAAGTTATTTACATAAAACACATTGGTCATATATTAACAAGCGCAAACAAATTTTAACCTCAAGATATGCAATGTTCAAGGTTCTAAACACAAATGGCTTGTGTGTATGTTTCATTATAAATGCAACACTACAGGGACATCCATATTTTTTCTACGAGAACTTCACGTAAACGAAATTGAAACTCGTGTGAGATTCTATGTGATATAGTTGTTAAAAAATATTTGAGAAAAGAAGAAACTAAGCTTTCTGTTGATATACATGTTGCACATATTTCGTATCTGAAGACAATTGTATTCGAAAATATACAGAAAAAAATCATTCTTCCCCATTAACTTTATGACATGTAACTGTAAATCTGTGTAATTTCTCCGACCTCTCTACTTGTAGCGGAGTCCCAGAGGTTAAATGAATGTCATTATAGTGGTGGACTGGTCAGCGGAAATACTGTAATAGGGTTTATTGTGTGGCTGATCTTGCTGACCATCCTTGTCCTGGGAATCCTCGGCTGTGTCATGTGTATAAATAATAACAGGGGGAGTTATAGTAAGAGTTACGACCGGAGATCGGAGTACTGGGAGGACAAGTCGGGAACCGGCCCTACACGGTTCAGCAGCATCCGGACCAGGCTACCGGAATCTCACTATACTTATTACTGAACAGTGCTATTTAACAGTATAGGTACTATTTATAAACAAACAGTGTAGGTCTTTACATTTGTAAGTTCATTAGAAGTCATAAAAAGTTGTGATATTCATATTTTGTAGATGATCTAGGAGGAGGTAGTATGTATTCTATTTCAATCATTCATGCAAAGTTGATTGACAAAAGCGGTCCTGCTCACGGGTCGTTCACATATGTTGGTGTATTATATATGAAAAATATATATTACTAAAATTTTAATACCGAAAACACTTCTAAAAAAAAGTGTGCATGGATGAATATTTGCACTGATATTAACTATACATATTTATATACATATATTATCTTTAATATATTGTCCATACAATTTATATATTGTACACTTTATACATATATATGTATATTCTATAATGTAATCAATAAACTAATCAAATCCATGTCATATTTTTATTGAAGGTGTGTTGTATATTTGGTACAGTATTTACAGAAATCATGGAGATTTATTTTAAAATGTCATGGATCAGTTTACTTACCTTGGTTTACTTTCTCAATAGAGCTAACAACATAGGCAGTAAATAGTATAAGGATACTGGCAATGACAAACGTGATGACGCGCTGTTTCGAATCATGCATACGGGAAAAAAAGACGCTAAGCAACACAAACGGTATCTAAGTCATTTATACTCTTTCCAAATATGACCCGTGATGTTAAAAAGAAGTGGATATTGTCACAATAAGGATAAATTTCATTTACTCTGATACATGTAAAAAGTGTAAAATTGTTGGCAATAATTGAAATTTTAAAACAGCACTTATCAGGATAATGAATTTAAAGTTATATTTACAAGTGATGTAATCTTCATATTTAACTGGAAAAATCTATTATAACAACTTCCTCTAAAGAACAAAAATCCTCGGAGCAATGCTTTTTTTGTTGGTACAATCCTGGTATACATGTAGATTGGTACAAAGTTTTCTAAACGAAATAATCTTGGCCAATAATCAAGGTCGCGAGGATAAATCTTAAAGCATTCCAAAGACGTCATAAGAACTGAAGTGCCGAGAGTGAAGACATTTGACCAGAGGCTTGCTAGCATGGAATACTGTATGAAGTGTGCTAAATAAAATAACCGTCAAATATGTTAAACCCATCAAACTACTATATAGTATCATACTCGATGTGTGGGCCGATGTGGCCGATTGGTTAAAGCGGTTGACTGTCAACGTTCACCAGCCCTCCACGCCTGAGTCACGGAATCGAAGCCAACGTATGTAAGCAATGTACGTACGCAGGGCAGTCGCTCAGTACTTGCCGAAGGTCGGTGTTTTTTCTCTTGGTTCTCCGGTTTTCCTCCACCACCAAAATCTGGCACGTCGTTTGATAACAAACAAAATCATAACATAATGAAATAAAAGACTTGCTCTTTTAACTCGACGTGACTTTGGAGTCTCCTTCATGTCGATATCTTGAGCGCCGCCTCTTAGAGATCCTTTTATTAGCGATTAACAGTGTTTTTATATTAATACAAAGAACATGATTTCGCCGAATTATTGGCATGGCAATTATTAGCACACGACAATTACAAAAACATAAGAGGCAATCAGATGTTGCTTTGTTTATTTTTATTGTTCAAAGTTCAGGGTCGATACCAAATGTTGATAGCTCATGCTGTCTTTGTTTCATATTACAAGGAATCGTTTAGAAACGAACAAATGAGATATTTGGGAAAAAGCAGCGTTGTTTATGTTAAACGATATCGTTCCAGGGTATTCCCATCCCAAAATTAATTGCATTATGAGCATTCATGGTTTGATTTAACACGGAATATGACAGTTAACACTTCGTTGACGTCAAAGATACATTTTATTCTCATCAAGCGTTACAACAACGTGATATTACGGATAAATACTGTACGCCCTAGATTTCATGCCCTCGCCGCAAAACTCTGCAACATGATGCATAATGAAAACAAGAGGCCCAGAGGTCCTGTATTGTTCATCCGGATAGCAAAGCAACCATTGAACATAATACTGCAACTATTTCCAAATATTGGCTCTGTCTTTCATTATCATCTGTCCCTTATTAGGTCTGTTGTCAGTATAACAGTTTGGTTTGGTTTGGTATTGTTTAACGTCCTATCAACAGCTATGGTCATTTAAGGGCGTTCTCTCCTGTGTGCCAGATGTATGCGTGTAGTGTAAATATCTGCGTGTGTGTTTTCGGAGGCTGCGATTTATTCTTGTTTGTCTCCTTGTGGTAGCGCGGAACTGATGCCGACTGTATAGTGCTACCTCACTGAATCGTACTTCCGAAGACACCCAGCAGGACGCCCTACCCGGTCACATTACACTGACAACGGGCGAACTAGTCGCCCACTCCTATGTTGCTGAGCGATAAGCAGGAGTAGAAACTACCATTTTACTGACTGATATGTCTCGGCCAGGGGACAGAACCCAAAGCCTTCCTCACAGGGTCGAACGCTCAACTAAAGGTTGAAACGAGGCATTGTAATTGGAGACATAAGGAAGAAGAAAGTTGTTTAGAAAGAAGAGAAAAAATAAGATCCCAAGGGACGTCAGTATAATGTGACAGGGTGAAATGTTGTGCTTGGTGCCTTCGGCATGGCATTTCAGTGGGGAAACACTTTCAAGTCGTATGCGAGGAAACAAGTACACCAACATACCATGTCTCATACACATACACAAGCACGCATACACTACAAACATGGAGATACGTCTTTGAATGACCCTAGCTGTTAATAGGACGTTAATCAAAATTAAACTTAACCAAACCAATTTTTATACCCTAATGAGTTTGGGTGGATTTTTAACATTAATCTCAATTTTCCCCGTTAGGTCCAACCCCTCTGCCCCTAAAAACAACTTTCCTTGTGTACGAAATAAAGTCTCCCTTGCCGAGGATGCACTGTACACGATTTATTTAAAATCATTCCACTAGTACAGAAGGAGAAGGATTTTTGAAGATTTACCAAAAGTTCCCCTATTGGGTCCTTCCCTTTTCCACAAGGTAGGACACACCCTCAATTTACACAAAATTGAATTCTTTTCACCAACATATGCACACACACAAATTGGGAGGTTCTTACATTCAAACTGAAGGACAAGGCTTTTACAGATTTACCCGAATTTCCCGTATTGGGGCCCCACCCCGCTGCTACAAAAGGGGTCACCCTATGCTTATACAAAATTGAGTTCCTTTTCCCAAAGGATGCTCCCGCATAATTGGTTTTAAATATTTGTTTTTTACTACGTTCAGCCTATTGGCCTCAACTCCTGACACAGTCAGACACACTCTCTGTCCTTAAAAAAATGGTCCCCCTTGCCCAAGGATGCTCTGGACCTAATTCCGTTAAAATCCCTCCAATGGTACGTAAGAAGAAGGATTTTATATATTTGCCTCAAATTTCCCCCGGTCCTCTGCACACAGAGGGGTTTATACAAAATTTACCCCCCC
>JAULCA010062210.1:16195-32344 GCA_032360845.1 Crassadoma gigantea
CTAATAATTTTATATCATTAGATCATTTTATATCATTAGATAATTTTATATCATTAGATCATTTTATATCATTAGATAATTTTATATCATTAGATCATTTTATATCATTAGATAATTTGATAATTCTACTTGTATACATATTTCAGTTATCTATAAATTTAATTATACAACTCTGTTTGGATAATGCTAATCATGGCTATATGTTAACTTTATTATTTATTTCTAAAATATATGGTGTCCGGTCCACTACTTATTACACCAGTATTTGTAACTTTGAACCAATGCTATCTTGCCATTCCATTTTTAAATTAATACATATATTGTACCTTCCATGTCATTCGTATTTTCAGGTTTCCTTTTATAGTAATAATAACCAATACTAGAATAGCCTTAATTTTCCTTTATGAGTAGGTCTTTAGACAGAAGTCTACAAGTTGAAATATTTCATTTTTGAGAAAATCTGCAAAACTTATGTCTTGCGTAAGTTGTCTTTTCCTGAAGGAATAAGTAAAAAAAAGTTCAAAGTGAATGATGCTATAATATTATGTACTACACAAAGATGTTTATGTTGATCATTCAATACAGGACGAACATATGTACCGGGAGAGTACAATAGTTCCTGGTTATATTTAGTTGGGTGTCAGTCGGTACAAGCACACATATCAGTATACATATTATTACACACATAATGGTCCAACTGTAAATTATATTTATTATAATTACTGACAATCAGAAATGTGACCCGACAGTCACCAACTGATGGCTTTTTACTGAATAGATAATGTCATTATTCTTTTTACGATTTAAAGGTTAGCAGAAAATGATGGAAAGTTTAAATAGAAGAATCCTAATTCATATTACCTAACGAGGTTCGAACAAAGAGATCAGTCCTGCGCTTGTAATATTAAACAAGACAGTGCATTTTTGTATGGCAGTTTAGCTGATGGAACCGATAACTCTCAGCTAATTATTTCTACCACACACAAGCTGCACTGTAAAATTATAATGAATTTCGATCATATATGAAATATTGGTCAATTTCATTGATTTTAAACGATAAAATCAATGTAGTAATTTTTCCTGGTCACCATGAACTTCAAGTAGCATTGAAGTTCTCGTGACTGGTCGAGTGCCAGTTCAATAATTAATTTGAACCAACAGATATCTATTGACATGATTTCTTTGGTTTCGAAAAGAATATATACATGCTTGAAAAATTTATTGAGAATAAATTTCAATTCTTCTTTTTTTTAATGAAATATGATGGATTTTTTCTAGGGTATAGTACTGGAAACATGGTTAGAACAACAAATTTATTTTGTTAATGAAAATTGATTTTAAAACTTACTTCGCAGAGATCTTCCCTCAGAATCCGGTGTTCCCCTATCAAAGTCTCCCCCATCCGAGAAATTTTCTGAGTTGGTGGCAGAGCTGATACTAGAAGGGCGTTCTTCCTTAACAAAGGGTGTGGATCCCTTACTTTCCGCACCATCATGGAGGGGATCACAACTGTCCCGGTCCAACTTTTCTGAGGAAGCATAACTAGAGCTGGACTCATCAAGTTTAGGCTTTTTAGCCAAAGAAAAGGCCGAATGATAGTTCTCAACTCCTTCGGGGTTACTGACAGGTCTAAATGCACTCCCACCCCCGGGGTTTATCAGCCCCATACCTCGCTCCAGGTTGGCACGTACATAAGGGGGGACAGGTGTGTACAGGGGAGGGGGGAAGTGTTCCCCTGGCCTATACATGGTAAAGGGAGGGGTGCCAAAAGGTGTCGGCATGTCCTTGTCCACATTTTGTCCTTGAAAATGGTGAGGTGGAGCAGGCATCCGCGCCCCCTCGTGATTTTCAGCTGTTGAAGCCAACACCATAAGAGCCGGAGAAGTCAGTGGATTAGGAACAAATGAAGTATTTTCCATGATACCTGGATTTCCGGCCTGAGCCGCGGCCACTGCTGCTGCATGATGAGAAAAAAATGGATTTTTGTGCCACAAATTAAAACGAAACATGGCAAAATCTGAAATACCACTCATGTTGTAATAGTTTTCAGGATAAATTGTCCCTTTCCTATTTTTTGAGCAATTCATGAATTATGTTTTAAGTTAGAACTGCCCAGTAAAGTACTACTGCTGTAAAGCACTACAGGTAAACACACAAGTCCACCTCTAATTACTCCAATAGTTGTCGTCTTTATAGTCCGATTACCAGATGAGCTATTGTAATACAGATGGGTATGTTCATTGGTTTCGACTATTTATCTGACTGGAGCAATATTGGAACAGCCCACTTTAAATATATTATCTTACAAGACTGAAGTGTCAAGTGGTAGCGGCACATGCGCAGTAGCGACCACTTCCATATATGGCAACTGTCAATAATAGTCTACCTATAGGAATTCCCCTTCACGTAAATAAGATAAATATTTCGGGAAATAGGACTTTATGTACAAAATAAAACACTTTCTGTCATTAGTTAACTATAAGGATGCTTCAAACTGCAAAAAAATGGAAAGGACATCGATTTTCAGAGGCAGATGGTACTCGATTGAAAAGTGCGCTATTTGTAAACAAACCGAGCGCTAGGTTGAGTTCCAGTCCAAACTATGATGGGACTGATTAATAAATTGACAAAAACAAATATGGCTTTACAATAAATAATCAGATAATGCACATGAATAGATCCGATTTTAGCATTTGAAACAATTATACGGGCACTTCAAATTGGGATGACAAAGATATCAAAGGGATAAATTTGGCAATACTCACTGAATACTAGGATAACACCTTCGACATTAGTGCCTCGTTCTCACAGGGAAATCCCCACTGAGAATTGTGGGTAAAACGAGGATTCCCTTCCGTGTTCTTAAAATAGCTAAACTGATTAGTGTGAGATGTTTATATTTCCCATGATATGTTTGTATTTAACGTTGTTATGGACGTTACCGATGATAGACCGATATAATGTATGTCTAGTTCGAATTCGACGCCTTTCTAGACAGCGGAAGACTCTGTAAAGGTTCATGCTTTCTTAGTGGAATTAACATATAAGTTATCTTATAAATAAAATGAGCTGCAATGACACCACACAGCATTTTAATTGTAGAGATTCAGACATAATTAAAGTCTACGTTATTTCAAGTTGATGATTTTGTTTTTTTTTCATTTGGCGTTTTGAAAAATATAATTTTATCGTAAGGTGTTACAATATCGAAAATCACGGAATTAAATTTTTTTTATGATATTATTTATTTATTCGTGTAGCTCAATTTCAGTCAACTAGAAACATAAAACAGATATGCCAATTTACACTGATATCGAATAGGAATCTTTGTTAGTATTTCTGCCGTTTATTTTAAGTTTCTCCGTTTGTGTAATTCTGGTTGTTATATTAATTCAGTGTAGTTTGTAAAATTTAATCATGTATTCGGGTATTCAAAGTTACGTATTTACATACATTCAATACATAATGTCATCGTAACACACCTTGTGTCATAGGTGATCATTGAAAAGACACACTTCTATATATGATATTCAAGTAACCTGCTTGCTAGAATTTCATTTTTTCGATAATAAATTTATTAGCTAATTGAGAAAGCATACATTAGCCGCCAGTGTCTCTATTTGTCGTTACTTGACTTGGAGTGTCATTAGGGTACTCCGGTCAATGAGTACTTCAAACAATACATTTACCCACTCATTATGTAATCAAGCTATTAAAAAATTAAAACCATTGTTAATAGCTCGCGTTTGAAGCTTTTATGCTGCACAGAGATCTAGACAAGATAAATTACAAATGATGCAGTGATAATTTTTGATTTAACAAAAATTGTGTACGTCACGTTTTAGACCTCCTGTGTAGTGTCACAAAAAACGGTGTGTGGTATGTATGTACAGCGAAGTAAACAGTTGTCTGTGAGTGATTAATTAACACTTTATAGTCTGAAATATAGGGTCATGGGGTACATTTATCAAAGTACATTCACACAATAGTAAATACGATTAACCAGACGGTTTTATTTTTTTACATCGTCGTAAATATATATACTACAAATACCATCGACTAATTGTATAAACGGTTTTATTTCTTACATTGTACATTCAAGCGGTTTTATGTTTTATATTGTGAATACATAAATACCTTTAATTTAATTGTATAAGCGGTTTTATTTCTTTTATTGTAAGTTCATAAATACCATTTATTCAACTGTATACGCGGTTTTATTTCTTACATTGTTAGTACATAAATACCATTAATTCAACTGTATAAGCGGTTTTATTTCTTACATTGTTAGTACATAAATACCATTAATTCAACTGTATAAGCGGTTTTATTTCTTATATTTTTAGTTCATAAATTCCATTCATTCAACTGTATAAGCGGTTTTATTTCTTACATTGTAAATATATAGATACCATTAACTTACTGTATAATCAGTTTATTTCTTCAAGTATATTGTAAATACATTAATACTCTTATCTTTATCGTATACGCGGTTTTATTCCATTTATTGTAAATACAAAAAAAACATGAACTTAGCTGTTGAATTTTCTTACATTGTAAGTTCATAAATACCATTATCTTAACTGTATAAGCGGTTTTATATTTCACATCGTATAAAATTGTACTTCAATTAAAATACCATTCTCCAGACAGAATACTGTTATATCATTTAAAATCTATTACTATAATGCTATAAATTATTGATATTTTTCCACCCCTGATATAATCAGGCTTCTCTACTTTTTTTGTTTTGTTCTTTTTGTTCTCTTTCTTCCTAATTATTAAAATCAAAATGTTATCGATCTCTTACATTTTTATCGATTTCCGTTTTTTTTCAGAATTGACGTGAATTCTACTCATACAGATGACGTTTATAATTTATCATAAATTCTGATTAATTTCACCAGGTAATGCTTTTTACAAAACTGGTGAAAATAGTTTCACTCTAAGTATACTCCACATGTAGGTTTAACACAAATGATGATATTGCATTGATTGGGAAGTCAACATGCGTTCCGATAGTTTTAGATTATCATCTATACATGCGTTCCGATAGTTTTAGATTATCATCTATACATGCGTTCCGATAGTTTTAGATTATCATCTATACATGCGTTCCGATAGTTTTAGATTATCATCTATATGGATGTTTACACAACTTCAGTGGGACTTGCTGACAACATTTTGAGGCGGACGGACCTATGCAATATTCGTTGACAGACAACTAAACAAAAAGACAAATGGTTATTAAGGGCAATCATATAAACTCGTTTTTTACAAACGAAAATATTCGTGTACTACTGGATTTGTGGACAATGGGGTTGTTGTTGTTGTTTTCCTTGTGTTCATCCTTGCTGATCGATATAAAATTTCATTAGATGGTAAGAGTATATATTGCCAAATGTAGACAAGAACAAAGTATTAGGCACAAGTTATTGCAACTTATAAGCGCCTTCTATCATACATTATAATAGCATGGCAGCACGGTGAAAAAGACGTACACGTAGTGAGTTAAGTAAATATAATTTTATTGAAAAAAAAATGGGTTTTATTATTTTTTTTACATATCTAAAACATTTGATAAATGTCAAATGTTAGCTGTGAATTTACACAGAAAATAAAATTAAAAATCGAACTTAATATCACAATAATTTAAGTTATGCATCATAATACATCTTTAATTTAAAAAGAAAAGAAAAAAGAAAAAAAATGGCATTTTAAAAATAATAATAAAATGTTCAAGTGCCATTTGTTTCTGACCATGGTCATTGTCACCCAATATGTTGCTTGCTGTGTAAATGACGTGGTCTTTGTTTACTGGCGAAGTCTTTTTGCCATGAAACTGATAATGGTTAGTTTTTGACGAATATTGTTGATGGTTGTCGTCTGTGTATTTGACTGTTGTTGATGTTTGGTTGGTGTAGTTTTAATTGGTAAAACACGACCTTGCTGTTGCTAAAATTGTCGTTTTTGTTTTCGGTTGAGCTTTTATTACAGACTCTCTCTGCGAATTGCATTTGAATTTTGAGGACTAGTCTACATACGTTTTTCACATTCTCATTTCAGTAAAATATTCGCTTATATTATTTACCATTGAAGTAAGTCCAATTGCACAGGACTGCTTTATACATGATGTTGCGATAATCTAATCTGTATGAATCAACACCCGAGAATTGAAATGAAGGAGAAAACCACAGTAGTTGAAATTAATCCGGACGGACAAGAGAGTTCTTACGTGAGTCAATATGAGGATTTATATTAATCATAAATTCGCTCATTACTTCCATGCAATTTCCTCTAGGAAATAAAAACCGTGAATTGTGCATTTCATGCACTACCCGATGTACATTACCGCTATCGATAAACTTCAGGTAATATGCGCCGAAGGAGCACAGGTGATGGCGCTTCGGAAGTTTTATTCAAATTGCGATTAGTGCGGGGCTGATATTACAAATAAACGTTTTGTCAGGCGACTAATTACGCCGGTGGGATGCACAATAGAGGGCGCATTTTACCGTGTAAATCTTCTTCACAAAAATGTTTTATTATCTGCCAGAAAGCGAATACTAACACAGAGAGGCTAGGCTGCTATGACAACGCCCGAGCGCGGCACACAGGAGGCAGTCATAAAAACCTCACCACTAATATTATGAACTCAACACGTGCGCGTTTTGTCGATGTAATGACTTTATAATTGATATTAAAAATGGGGTTGTTATTCAAAATTCAGCGTTTAGAAACTGAATTAAGTATGGATTATTTGATTTTGTCAGTAGGAAATCCCACTAAATTGGAAATAGATGGACGGTACTTAGACGGAGAGAGGTAAGGACGGTATAAGCTTATCCTTTACACACAAGTTACATTTTAAAATCATGATAGATAGATCTTTTATTCAACGTAATTTGTGGTCTTTAGAATATCATAGTGAATTTTAATGTGGATTTACGAAATTCCTTCAAGAGTGTTAACTTCTTGAGAAACTTTCGCTCTCGTTTGCGAGCCAACAAAGTGTCAAGTTGCTGCATAAAAATGGCAGTTTTTTTGACATTATAATTTTTATTCGTTGATCGTCAACAATAAAAGGTGTAGGACATATTGTAAGACGTGGTGATGTGTCCAGCTCTTTGATCACACGATGACATGTTTATCTCCACAAGAGATTAACCTGAATGTTCTATCAAAAAGAAACTTGTACATTTGATCGATGAATTACTTCAGTATTTGATGTAATTTATTCTATAACATGCATCAGAGAAATGCTATAAAGTAGATTTCGGCTATGTACATCAAATGTTTATATATGTAACTCGCATGTTAGTGCGCTAAGTTGTACTTCTCTTTCTTGTACTTGAATTTATTAGGATCAGTAAAAACACCATGAATATCAGCTATTGGCATCCAAGTTCTATTACCAATGACTTGGTTCTGCTTATCATTTTTATAGAAAATATTTCTCAAAATAAATAAATGTGTATTACACAAGATTAAATCCGTTCGTGTGTTTGTTTTGTGCTTTGCGTCTTGCAAAAGCTAATGTTGTTTACATTACATGTATATGTACATGCCGACCCTACGCCGTTCAAGGTCTGCACTCCAAAGTGTAAAGTATCTTGCCGAAATGTCATGTCTTGGACACGGTAACATGAGACATAGAGAAACTAGAAAAAGACAGCGGTCGAAGGGCACACTGGAACGACAGATCAATGCTGTCTCGTCAGTGTCGCCAAGAAAAGGGCACAGAAATAAAACCCGTGCATAAACATTACAATTTGCACATTGCAACCTGTGTTGTACCCTGTTATACACGTGTAGGAAAGAAATCCAGGCTGATTTGTTAAAATAAAATGTTCTTACAAATCCAATAATATCACAAGGAAATTAAAGCGCTTCAAACTAACATTTAAGGAATGACAGATATATGTTTATTCAAGATGGTCGAAAGTACCGGCGGGAATATAGCCTTCTCGTGTTTCTATTTCTACGGTCACGTGGACGACAGGAAAGTGTGGAGCAGACTTTCTCTTACCACATGATCTGTGATGTAGATAGGTGATCTGCTTATTTGGGATCCTCATACCAAACGGCTTATTTATATTACCTAATAATTTCACTTCACTATAGAAACTATAGTGCCAGAACCTACACGATGTTATGCTTCACTGTTGGCAAGTAGAGCTTAGGAATAAGAGTAAATGAAGTATCTTTCACAAAGACACAAGCACATGTTACCTTGCGAGCAATAGGTGGGCTCACTTCTAAATGTGCCGTGGGGGGTATCAACATCTATTAGTCACGAAAAGCACTGCTGTTCTGGTGATACTAGTAACACGATTTCAAGATTCTCAAGATTTTATTGTTCACTCAGACACACATTTATAATTTTTTAAAGTTTTTCTGCAAACCTACTGACTTTAGACAGAACACGAACATTACACAAATTTGGAATGTATAATTGTCGAATCCGGCATACTGATTCATGCTTACAAATTAACAAATAATGATACTCGTCTCCAATACCTGCAGAACACAAGGTACAAATCCTTTCATGATGAGATATACCAGCCCATCGTCCCGTTTCTATGGGCAAATGCATATTTGATGTACGAAATTTTACAATATGTTTCCAATCTCTTTCATTTAATTTGAGTAAATAATCTTCAATTTGAAAATTAGATTTAAAAATTGAATATGTTTTACCTCTAGATGACACATCTATATCATATGTCCAGTATGACACGATTTAGTTGGAAACATTTAAAGCACGTTAGAAAATCCAATTTTGTTTCTAAACTAGTGGTGACTGGACAGGTGGCAAATTAGGGTTATGAATGAACAACGTCATGCTTTAACTGCGAATGTGAAAAACTGCCGCGTATAATACGAGACGAGTTTGGATATATGGTAAACGTATAAGTGTACAACTTTAATTCCAGCTTTTATCAGAATTGTGTAAAAACAAACCAGGACGGATCTTGGCTCCCACCGTTGAGAGACCATTGGATGTTGCTGGTATATATAATTTGTATTTTTTTTCCATTATCCGTTCCTTCACAAACAAGTAGCAAGGATGACAAACACCTGACAGCAGAGGAGAAGCGTTTTTAACTGCCAACTAAAACGCCATAACGATAGTACATTTACTGCAACAACGGAATTAAATGAGTCCGTGCTGCACCATCAAACATTTCCACCTCGGAACTACCATGATTTGTAAAGGCAGCCACATGAAATCCTTACCCCTGCCGAAAGGCAGCCATATGAAAACCTCGGCCTCTGTTGACCATCTGTGGCACTTTTACTTATAATGACACAAATCATCATTTCTCCGCAAATTGGAACACGCCCACTCTCCATTCCCGCCACACACCATACCAACGGCTGTGTGGCATAAAAAACAGACCCATTCCGTTCAACTATATAATCAATTTTATAAAGAGTAACCCGATGTCACATTATCATTTTTGTGTAATTAACCAGCTGGTTAAAGCTATAAACATCATCATATGTGATTTTGATTTGTGCAGTACGTTTCATGTCTTGTACTTAGTGAAGTGGAATCAATAGTTAGATCACAACGGGCAGGACCTCGATGAATATCGACACCTTCACCCGAACCCTGCCCGGATCACTTAACTAGTATCGAGATATATCTTGCCACCCTCATCTCCCATCCTCCCTTTGGGAGGGGGCAGAGAAATAAACATAGACTTAATTCCTTTTATTTAAATTTTATTTTTTTACAACTTATACTTATGGGGTGGGTGTTACTGTGGGAGGAAACTGGAGAACCAAGAAAAGACCCACGGTGTCGGGCAAGTGACCCCATCTTTACATGTCTGATTGAGGAATCGAACCCCGGCTACCTTGGTGCAAGGCAAGTGCACTATCTAATGTGCCACCCGACCACCCAGACAATGTAGATAAATCTCCCTATCCCACCCAACCTCTGCCCACCACTAAATTCCTATCTAGATAAATCTCCCTATCCCACCCAACCTCTGCCCACCACTAAATTCCTATCTAGATAAATCTCCTTATCCCACCCAACCTCTGCCCACTACTAAATTCCTATCTAGATAAATCTCCAACCCTTTGTCATTTAGCTCTTCCTTCTTTGAATCCCAAGCTACTGTTCTGGTGCTTCGCTATGATATAAATATAAAGCCTTCAATAACTTATTGTATTTAAAACACTTTTCATGCACACTCTCAGTATTTTTTTCTGTTTAAAGATCTAAACAATAACCTAGTGCTTTAACACCTTTCAGTTCCCCTTAATGAACTTCCAGGTAAAAAACAAGTTTGTGGATTGATGGATGCCACAAAGTGTCAAAGGTCAAGGAAGAAACTATACATCTTGTTTCAATTAAAAACGTGGCTTTGTTTTTATGTACGTCCTCATCTTGGGTGGTCTTATGCAACACATCAAGACGAGGATCAATCAGACAGACACACATTGTTACATTGTGCAACACTCTGACCTAGCAGCTTTAGTAGAAAGACACCGAGGTCCTCCATCATTCTGGTTGGTACCGACTGGTCAATCTGAACTCATGAGGGTCTTTACACTAGCTGTACTGTGTAATTCAAATCGGTTAAATATCTAAAACACAACTATGATTTTATTGCTTGTTAAAGTCTCCACTGATAGAACCATTGAGGATGGATCAGTGGATAGCGCACTTGCCTTTCACCAAGGCGAACAAGGTTGGATTTCTGATCGGATGTGAAAAGGTAGTAGATTACCTGCCTAAACATGTCAGTTTTCTATGGGTACTCCGGTTTCCTCCCAAGATCCTCTGTGCTAACATCCAGGCCAACAAGAGTGATTTGTATATGTTGAAATAACTTGTTTCATAATTGTTGTAAAATAAATAAAGTTTATATATAATCATTGAGGGCATGACAGGGAATCCCTTACTGGAGGAGTGATATTCTTGATCACCTAATCAGAAGATTGATTCAAGCTAATGTATTTGTTTGTATGGGTTTTCAACTTATTAAAAAGCTACGGTCATTTAAGGACGTGCCAGGTTTTTGTGTTAGAGGAAAGCCGGAGTAAAACCACTGACCTATCTTGCATCAACGTTGGTCTTGTACCTCCACTCAGTGGTGGAAGGCTAATGGTAGCAGAATGTCAGACACCTTAAATACTTGGCTCCCACTTCAAGCCAAGAGATTAATGAATCAAATTCAGAGAGTTGAGGTATATCTGGCAGACTTTTTGTTTGTGAAGGGTTCAATGTGCTTGCAACACACCCTAACAGCAGGGAATGTCAATGATATTTTTTCTAACACCAATCATAGGTTGGAAAACAATAGTTTTCAGCTTTTGTTATTAGTTTTTATCCTGACCTCTCCTATTTAAAGCAGATCATAACGTCATGTTTTGTTGTTCTTGTCATAATATATGTCATATTACATATTATATGTCATAATATTGGTGCCTTTGGCATGCTATCTATCATGTGTGTGACGGATATCAGGGGGACTTTGTTTTTGTTACATGCAGCTACATTTTGGACCAAAACTTCAGTGTTCAGAGTAACTTTTAAAAGCATCACTGGGTGGCATTTTTACTAAATGTTTATCTAGACCCCTAAAACTTTTAAAATTACTCTGAAATCTTTCATTTAAGTCCAAATATATATCTGTTATAAATACTCTGGATCCTGTGGCAGAAAGTATACCCTAAGGGGAGGAACAGTGAACAGGTAAAAATGGAGACTTTTCTGTAAAAAGTGAAAGAAAGCATTGTCAACATCATGTAGAATGGTAAGCTGGACTGGGTAAGTTAAAGTGTAGGGTACACAGGGACGTAATGAAGATACACTGGAATACATTGTAATACCCACAGATAGTTTAGTTTACTACACTAGGGGACATAACTCTTATACAACAAGAGATCCAAGAATCTTCATTAGTTCATTTTCTCATCTTTTCTCTAACCTGTTTGATCGAGACAAGTTACTTTTGATCTGAATGGAAGCTGCTGTGTAAAAGAAAGGCAACCTTCAAAGTGAGTTTGTCATTTCACATTTACTAGTACAGTACCTGGTACTTAATGTGAAAGAAAAAGAATCGATCATTGCAATATGAGAAAGATCTGTTTAGTTCTTTCTTTAGCCATTTCGTTTTTATGATAAGTCTCAAAATATAACATGCACAATGAGGTATCAACTTACATATCAAATTTGAGAAAGTTCTCTCCACTACTTATTGAGAAACAGCGATAACAAACATCAATTTTCAAAATTCAAGATGGCTGCCTGTCGGCCCTTTTGTTTATCTGATCAGTCTCAAAAGTAAACATGCACAACAACAGACCTTATGGAGCCTACATAGCAAATTTTGGAAAGATCCCTCTGGTACTTCCTGAGAAATAGTGATAACAAACCTTCACTATCAAAATCCAAGATGGCTGCTTGTTGGCCATGTTGTTTATCTGATTAGTCTCAAAAGTTGCTCTGCACAACTAAGGACCAAAGGGAATCTACATACAAAATTTAAGAAAGATCCCTCTGGTTCTTCCTGAGAAATAGCGATAACAAACCTTCACTATCAAAATCCAAGATGGCTGCCTGTCGTCCATGTTGTTTATCCGATCTGTCACAAAAGTTGCCCTGCACAACTCTGGACCAAGGGGAACATACATATGAATCTGAGAAAGTTCCCTCTGGTACTTCTTGAGAAATAAAAATAACAAGAATTGTTTAAGGACAATTTCAACACTTGCATGTAAACTTTAACCTGGCAACGCCGACGCCGGGTTAATTACATAAGCACCCCTATTCTTTGAATAGGTGAGCTAAAAATCATATCCAAGGGTAGGTAACTCCTGAAATCTCCATCCCAATTAACATCACAGTAATCATTTCAGTAAAATGTTCCATGTTTTAAGTGCTCATAAGAAGGTTTATACAAATGCAAAAAAACAGAAAACAAACCCATTAAAATCAAGGTTTAGGGCTGCATACAGAAATAATTCAAAAACTGTCAATAGGAATTAAAGATGGAATTTTACTACAAATTCAATTTAATTTATGGACAAACGAAATTTCACATTATTAAAGAATAATTTCTTTAACATATACATATATCACCATTGTTTTACATATGGTCCAATGAAAATGTGTGAAAAACATACATATATACCATAATTTATATCAGTCACAACAGAAACTATACAGTTAACAGTCCAGTACCTTTTTAATAATATTTTTCACATAAACTCAGATAACAACACAATATGTATCTACTGTATCTTTTATTAATGATTGACATTTATAAATAAATTTGACGATTGTCGTTTGTCTTTGAGTTCCATGTACCAAGGGAGAGAATCACTTGTGTCCAAGATGGTGGTCTGCCAGATTCGTCGATCATTTCATGAAAAAAGTTTTTGCGGTATATTAAATATTCTTAGATCATTGCATACTCAGTGATATAATTTACCACAAACTGCAGTAAAACCTTGATATAATGCCCCCCTTTTCACTACCATCTCACATACCACCATCATGTCCATTTTCCTTATTTTCTAAAGAATTCCATTATATACTTCTTTCAATAAATCACCAGACCTCTTTACAATGCCGATATTTCTCTGGACAAATGATGGCAGTATAGGGAGGTTTTACTGTAGATTTTATAGTGTAGTATCTCTTACAGATCTTTGTTTTTAGTGACGGTGTGTAATACAGCAGTGATCAGATGTGATCATGGCCTGTATGTCATGATGGATGGGCAGGCATGTAGAAGATCATCTCTTGTGTCCCAGTACCACACAAAATACAACAATCCACAATGACAAAGAAAATATCAATACACCGAAATGTACCAACCAAAAAGACATTTTGTCTGACATAAAAAAAATTCTGTCCCATCAATTTTTTTTTAAAGGAGTCTGTTATTACAGATTACTTTTTAAGCTTAACACCTATTGTCCTTCATGTAGGCAGATACTGCAACCATTGATAATCAAAGGATCCAAATTTTTATGTTTCTTCAACAGTAGACTCCATCAAGAATCTCAACTATTTATTCAAAACAATTATTACAAATTAATGTATATTTTTTAAGAACTGCAAAGATACATACCTACAAAAAACGACAGGATAAACTAGGAGAATGAAGTTATCAGATACAAGATTTGTATATCTGACAACAACTTTTGGTATTTACATAGAAAAAATAATTTAACAGAAGAGTTATCTACCTTGCTAATGAACAGATCTAGATCAAGATTAAGGAAAAGAGGAAATACAAAATTCTATAAACTTATAAAAACTAAAAGCCTACTTCTACCTTAAATACAGACATTTGATAGAAACAAAATGGATTTCCCCGAAAACAAAAATTATTTGGTAAAAAGAAGTGGTAAAATCATCACATATAAATACATGCCACATGAAAACTAAATAATTAAACATGTTTGTACAAAAATATTTTTGATCCTGTTTACAGTAATGAATTTTATTCATATATACAATAAACATATTATCTTGTGATCTGTGATCAATATCCAGGCACTTTATCTTCCACACATAATCTACACTTCAGCCAATTGTGCAATATTAATACAAAGGCATTTTTATACACATGTATACTTTTTCTCTGGTACAAACAAAATGTATGTCAATTTTCTGACGGTTAGCATAGCCTAACCATCTGATGATAAAATAAAATCCCTGTCACAATACACAACTCTGAAAATATTCACCCCTGAAATTTTATAATGAACTATTCCAACCTTTGAAATGGAGGAGTTGAAATTGTCTTCAGGGGTGAATAAGTTAATGTTGAAACATGATAAAAACAATAAATGTCACACATACAATATACAATCCGAGGTGTTGACATAATAAAAACAGTATGTGAAAACACACGTGCCTTGGTGTTGGTACCTCTCCATCATACTTGAGCTAATACTAACAGCTGCTTGGATGGGAGTGTAGAACTCTCTGATAGCATACGATAAACCAATCAGTGATGTCGGGATGAATGTTGAAGAATTCTTTACTAGAAAATTCATTGCTCATAAATCACACAACTTTAAACTACACAGCAATGTAATGAAAAATATTGAAACCGGATTGAACCTTAAGTAAGCTGTGTATAATATATCTGTACCAAAATCAAAAGTGCATAATGACATCAACAGCACTTTGTGGTGACTAATTCTAATACATTGTTTGTATTAACATCTATTCTTGATGAGGACGATGAAGAAAGAGTTATGGCCATTATGCACTGTATTAAGTTTTCGACAATTTGTTTCAAAATTAGTGACATGCAAATGTTTCAACAGATGCCAATATCTTTGTTTTCTTAGTTTCAGAGCTACAGAGGTGCTTGATAAAGCTTCATTATGACCAATTTGTCCTGGTTTTCCAGTAAAATGTCAGTGTCCAGTAGTTTATCACAACATCTTAACAAGATCCTCATCATCTCATGAATAGCTGAAAAACAAAATTCAGCATTTTGACAAAAAATGTAAACAGAAGATTGTATGCCTCAATTGATTACTGATTGGTTAATAAATGTTTCATTGTATGTAGATGTATCTTAAGCTGCTCCATTTCATTTCCAGTTAACCTTAATCATTGCCAATGAACTATCAGGGCACCTATACATTGGTCCACTACTTGGTAGTCTACACTTCAGACTGTACTGGTTAATAACACACCATAGAATCAATCAGATCCTACTGTATCACAAATCAATACATGTCCCCTTTGAAAATGCCCTCCGTTCCATTGTCCAGAAGTCTCTGTGTGAACAAGCATTAGAATGATGTCTCCTTATACCACTTGCCATAATTTTGAGCATACATCAAAATACATCCATATGGAAAAAGTTCAGCCCCTTAAATGTTATCTAAATCATTTCAGTAATTTGACATTTGACCCATATTGTTGTGACCTTGACCTTGAGATGCAGTGGATATGCATTACAATGCTTTTACTTGAATATTGATGACCCTGACCTCTGGGGTGAACAAGTACAACTATTTGACCTGACTCTTGCTTTGACTTTGACATTTGGAGGTAATGCCTAAGTTACATAGCCCCGGCCGATGAGGTTCCGATGGGCCAGCGATGCGATTTTCGCCAAACACCGGCCGGACTCCCGTGGTCACCGGCCG
>JAULCA010062322.1:2267-17299 GCA_032360845.1 Crassadoma gigantea
TCATTGTAAAGGGCCTGGACCAGAAAATTGCATATAATAAGACAGCTTTGTTCTTACACCAGGATACAGGTGTATGTAGATACGTTGCCGATAGCAAGTGAAATGTGAAAAATATGTTTTTATTGCAAGGATTGACGAATTAATTTGATTTGCTTTGAGGTGATGGACGTTTATATGAACTTTGCAGACAGATTAAGGGAAAAATTTGCAGACGACTGCATGCCTCACTAAGACATTGTTTCAATGTCGGACGACAAGGACTAAAATAAACACTGATCACTGAAAATATCATTCATTAACCTGTACAGAAGTTAATAGGCGTCTTAGTACGTATTGTCAATGACTAGCGTAGTTGCCTCCAATGAACCTTTAAGATTTTCTAAGAAACAAAAATTCTTTACCCGTTCTTGACGAACTGAGACACACCATTAATTTTTCAGTTTATTTAATTACTTGTAGTAAAATTTAGAACATCAAAATAGACACCCCAACAGGAAAGAGTGCATAGAAAGAGAGAACCAAAAGACTTCATGGCTTATCATTAGGCAGTACTTTTGGTTTCTTTAATATTCCTTAAGCATAAGACATAAAAAAAATCCCGTTTCTGCAAGAAAAGCTTGTTAAATAACTCGTAAACTTTTGCATTATAATGAGAGCAGCTAGCGTTGTAATGGTTTAAAAAGCTATCAGAATATTTTATGGAAAACCAAATCGCTTGACAAAATAATGAATTTATCAAATGACAATTTCATAGACAGGAAGATGACCATCAGATTTGAAAATAATTATAATATAGCAATTACAAAGTACAATTTTCCAAAATCTTATTTTGTTCAAAATTCTCACTTCACAATGATAACAGGTATAACTCACGATACTTTGAGAAGGTTATTAAAAAAATGATGTACTCAAACATGGCAGTACCCTGGAAGGTTAGCGTTACACATAAGCGAGGTTCTGGGAATCAATCGTTCATTCAACTTCGACAAAATTCAATTACTAAAACCGCTAGAGAAATAAGTGTCTATTCCGCAACATTTCCAGGAACTTTTGGTAGTTAATATACGTTTTTAATCCAAAAGCCTTATATGACTAGTATGTTAAATATTATCGATGTCAAGCGTTTTTATTGTCGATGTGGGATTAACATTGTCGCAACAGCTTGGTATTATAATACCTGCAGGTAGGGCGTAAGAATTGTACCTGCTGACCGAAATTGCATGATCGTAAAAGGCGACTAAATTTTGGATCCTACCTTTTCTCTTTTTTTCTAAATAACTTTCTTCTTCATAATGTCTCCCTTGGCAATGCCTCACTTTTGGCCATTCGTTAAGGATTCGCCCCTGTGAGAAAGGCATAAGGTTCTGCCCCCTTGTCGAGACATACCAAAGTCTTTAAACTTGATAGTTTCTACTCCTGCTTAACGCTCCGCAAATTAGGAGTGGGACGACTGATTCGCCCGTTGTCAGTATAACGTGACCGGTTGAGGCGTCCTGTTGGGTGTCTTCGGCACTATGTTTCAGTGAGGTAGCACTATTAAGTCGGCATCAGTTCTGCGCGCTTTCACAAGGTGACAGACACGAACATATTGCAGCCTCCAAAAATGAACACGCAAACACTTCACGCATGCATCTTGCACACAAGAGAGGCCGTCCTTAAATGACCTTGGCTGTTAATAGGACGTTAAACAAAATGAAACCAAAACCAAACTTGGTAATATGACCTGTGTACTAATGTGAAGATTTTTACCTTTCAATTGTCCGTGTTAATTTTTATTATTGTCCCTTATTCTACCTAGCTCGTGCACAAATAGTTACGACACACTTCGGCGCAAAACGGAAACAATGCTTTGAATTGTAACTCCAAGTCTGACAAGCTTTCGGTTGGTTTGGTTTTATTTTATATTGACGTCAGGTAATGGACTTACTCCGAGTCTGGGTTTGGTCTCTGTTCCATTATGCCGGACTCTTAACAGGTAATAACAAGTTAAAGGACGTTCGTAAATATCGCTTTGAGGACATAATCCGTTGCCTTCCCCGCGTATGCAAACGTTTAACAATAAGGCGAAAAGTGAAGTATGTCAAGAAAAGCCACAGGAAGACAGGATGGAAACTGAAAGCAAAGACAAAAATATTCTTAATGTTGGTCGCTGTAATGTCCTAAAGTAGATGGTACAAAAATCAAATTCTGTTAGGGTTTCCTACATAAGGTGTTGCTTGACCATTTAGCATGTAACTAATCACATATATTAGTAAAAAATGTTTGTAAAACGGCGTGGTATACTGATGTAGCGTTGTATAATCAAGGCAGATGTGGGCTATCGTAGTTTTTGCTGTGAGGTATACTGCCTAATATATGTACTTAAATCAAATTAAAACAACCACCGCGGGGAAATCGCAATATATTAACTCGAAAAGAACCCACAGGGAAGGCATACGGCACTATAAGCTATTGAAGGGCTGTAATCATTACACTTTTTACACAAACCTTAGATTAATTACGTTAATGTAAGCGCATGGGGAGTTAATAAAAAATGTATTTGCTTATAGTTTTTAAAGCTCTTTTTCATGAAAAAAATTAAATCAAAGCAGCTAAATGATTTTGTTTAATCTTTTATATGTAAATTGCATCGTCTTCGGCTTTTCGTACCTGTATTTGTAATCAGACATTAGATGTCCAGGACAATGTCTTTGATTACAAAGCTGCGCTGTGGTGTGGTTAAGCCGATGAAGCTTTAAATAAATTAGATTCATTGCCTGCGATTTCTTCGAACCCATTAAATGTGTGCACATATTAAGTTTTGTCCAATTTTATCCCCTGTTTAGCTCGAATAAATAACACTGTACTCATTTGTTTTTTCGTTAAATGAGCTTCATCGCCGACAATGAGGCCATGTCTCTCTGTGATTGACCTGATATCTAGACAGGTCAATTGAAGACGAATATCACGCAAATCAATCTTGGTATTTAGGTCATAAAATATAGTTTCATTCAAGTATATGTTATCGATTCGTGAGAAATGAAAACAAGCCTCATATCTTTACCAACAATAGCACTGCGACACTTGTTTCTGTCACGTTTAATGTGCCATTATCAATAATCATAAACAAAGAACACGACTATATTGTTGAGGATACCGTATCTTTGTTGAACTTTGCGATCGACCGGAAGTAACCACTATAGACGACTATCCGATTAACTTTCCATAGACATCTGTTCCATCTTGATCACATGACGTGAATGTAAACGCAACAAACTGCTTAATCCAAACGGGAAACAAATGGACTTGAAGAGTGATCCTCACCTGACATGGTTTATCAAACAGTCTACATCCGCAAAGTTTTTAATCGTATGTGTGTGTCATTTGTTGATTTGTGCAAAAGACACGGAATGGCGATCGCCAATCATGTAGAAAATCACGCGGTGTCTGTTTTACAGGGATATGAAGTCAAATTAGAATAAAGCTAAATTTCCGTGTATACCATTACACTGTTTATCTCTATTTCGCGTGGTTTCACATTGTTTTTATAACTTGGCAAATACAAAATGGATATAAAAGCATTAAACAAGAAACGCATCAGAAACAAGGGAAATGTTTAATCGTGTATTTTACTTTATTATTTAAAAATTTATCTTAAACGACTTAGCGTCATAACGGATCAATATAATTTAAATCGTTAAATGTTGAGGATACATTCGCTATCAAACACTTGCTACATTGTAAAATTTAGTGACGTATTTTGCACAAATTCAGTAATGAAATGTTCTATTATATAGGAACGATCCGGTGCATGATCGGAGAACTTATCATCCTTTTCTAAAGGGTCTTCGACTTTAGCTCACTTTGCCCGTGGCAACTTCTTCCTGATAACCAAAAGGCCTAGGGTGATGATATTTTGCCAGTAGCATACTGGAATAAAAGGCTGCCCGGTTTGTTCAAATGAATGACCTTTATCTATATCTAAGGTCACCGGGGTCAAATATGTTAAAATCTTTTATACAACTTCTTCTGAGTAAATCTAAATGTCCAGGGTGATGATTTTTGGCCTACTAGTATAAAGGGCTACCAGGTTTGTTCAAATGAATGACAGGTGAGCGATGCAGGCCCATTGGGCCTCCTGTTTATTATCTTCTATAGTATATATATAATAATCATTAGATCTACCTAAGGGTAATGATATTTGACCAGTAGCATGTTCAAATGATTGACTGTCACTCATATTTACGGTCACAGGGGTCAAATATGTTCAAATCTTTCAACGACTTCCTCTGAATAACCAAAATGTGTAGGGTGTTCAAATGAATTATCTTCATATTCAAATATCGTCAAATATGTTAAAATCTTTAAACAACTCTAAAGAATAGCCATTAGGCCAAGAATGTTGATACATTTGTATTTGATTAAAGGGCTATCGAGTAATTTGAGTATCCTTGACCCATTTTCTATGTCACATTTGGTCAGATATGTAAATGACGTAATCGCATTAAACAAAAGGCCTAGGGTGGTGATATTTGGCAAATTTCATACTGATATAAAAGTCTATGAAGTTTGTTCAACGAAATGACGATGTTCGAAAATCAGGGTCACAGGGGTCAAACGACTTAATCTTTTACGGGTTATTTTGAATGACTTATAGTCATAAACACTGATATTTTGTTTGTAACTTTATTTTAGATCACTTTTGAGTTACAAGTGTGATATTAATACCAGGTGAGCGGTGCAGGCCCATTGGGCCTCTTGTTAACAGAATTAAATAAATTAAAAAAATCATATATGGGTTTCAAGTTTTCCAGATCATTCATATCTATTTTTACAACTGTAAGTGGATGTTGCTGTAATCTATTGTTCTACAGGCTGCCCCCATGAATGACTTTAGGTGCACTATAAGGAACGCTTATATCAAACAAGGTCAGGCCTTACAAGTCCAATGACATATTACTTTAAAACAGAAGAATATACACTATAAAAAGGTGACATTTGTATATAGGTTAAACCTGACTAAATTTTAAATATTTAAAGAATTCCAAGAGCTCTTGTACAGATTTTGTGGCGAAAAGTTGCCCCCTTCTCGAACCATAGTTGATAGATGACCGTTGGTAGACACAGGTGTCCCAGAGCTCTGAAACATACTTATGAACTGGCCGCTCGGACTTATCTCTCTGACCATTACAAATGACTGTTGCTACATAAGTGTGTCCCTCGACCCGAGTTGAACTTCTACAACTGACCATCTGAGTTTGAATCAGTCCCTTGACTTCCTCCGGATTAAGGAAGTGACCGGTCGAGGACAGTTACATTTATAGGTCAGCCATTAATTTCGGTCATACTCTGTGATCAACAGCATCCCTTTCTACTGACAAAGTCGGGAGGTAATTGTTTTTGGTTGGCTATTCAACGTTGTTTATATTCGACATTCCGATATTTTATGGTTGGCTAACCCCATGGCCTGCCATAAAACCTAATATTGTATATATACACGCGTATTACGAACATTTATGATAATTAATGACAAGGCGAGGACGTATGCTCGTCTCTATCACTTGTAAAGTCTCCTATCACATTCACATAGGCCAGTCTGAGTCCCCGACTATCTCCTGACTGTACTCTGTATCAGCTGACGTAGAATTTCTTAAGTAGAACGAAATTGTATCGCCGCTTTGTGTGTGAAAACAACGTTTGTCTACAGTGTGGAATTTAACTGACGATAACACCTAAATTAGAGAAAGCCTTCAGCAAATGAATCTTAAGACTTGAAAGAAAACTTACAACATTGCTAGAACAAGGCAATTTAGAATATATTTTGATAATTATTATAAACTTGAACTTTTAAATGTGTTACACATGTACATTAATTCGGATTACTCGTGAATGTAATGTTATAAACACATTGTATTCTTCTTGTATAAAGATGTGATATACCAACGATATTATGGACACATTCGAATTTTTACCAAAAGTGGCTTCAACGAATCATTTATAGCTTCAGTTTTTTTCCTCGTATGCACGTGATCGGATTTGCGTTTCTAAATATGATGTCACTGTTCGGAGATATCTTTGACGAGAAGCTCCTAATCGGTTGTTGACATTTGGGAATTATTACATCCGTTATAAACGGGTTAAAGAATATCGCTATATTTCACTAAATGTATTACGATACAGTTCACAATGATAACAGATATAAATAGGAAAAATATGCTGAACTAGCATCTCATTTGGAAATATGTTTACTTACGCTTACTGGTAAAATAAAGTTTGTTTAGTTCTTAGAGACTACAAGGCAAACTGTCGGATAGTGAGGCTGTAACGAATGCAGACCTCTTTGTAAAACAAATATTCAGTATTTGTAATGGTGCTCGTATCCGTTCGATGTCAGACTCGCCTAAAGCTTTGATCACATGCTTGACCGTGGCATCTTGTATGAAGTGAAAAATATCTACACAGGCATGCTCTCAAATTGTCTTTTAAACGTTTGTTTTTGTTTACATATCAGTCAGGACACTAGAATCAAGCCTTGTCAAACCAATGACTTCAAATACGACGTTACGCACTGTTGGTTTCTGGTCTGGCTATAGCGATACTGGTATCTACGCGTAAATTCGGTAATTAATTATTGGATAATTCATAAAACCGGACAACAACACCAGACTATTTAAACTGATCAACAAAACTAAAACTATCGCGGGCCATACGTGACTATAATAGGTATCCCATTAATTCATCTCATCTAATATGCATTCAAATAGAAATTTACATGCACCAAAAAACTCGGCCTTTAAACAGTAAGATAAGAAGGCGGATACGACATAACCAGTGGAGCTGATTCCTGAACAAAGCTGCTGGCTGAAGGACTTAAGGAGTGGACACAGGAGCTTCAGGACTGATATTCTAATCCCATATGTGGCTACGTCAAATGTCTCTAATTAGATAGATTCAGGTGTAAAATATAGACGATTGTTCCAGAGGTCTAACGGTGTTCTGATGTGACAATATTATCAGATACATAGTGCTATCGAGGAAGTTGACTTTGAGTGACCATTTTGAAAGACCAGTATTGGATACTACAGGTGTGTCATAATATCATTACGCAGGTGTGCTAATGGAGTATATATATGTGTGAATAACTGGATACATCTTGCCTCACCTACATAAAGAAACATGAATACCACCGTAAATCCAGAAGGTATGTGTATTAGATATACGCTATATAATAATCGTCAAGACGTCCATATAGTTCAATAAATATTCCTATTACGTTTTAGGTTACTTTAAACTTAGCTGTATGGAAAAAAACATATCTAGTTATTCGGTTAAAACATCAAACACATTCATATTATAAAACAAGATTGCTGTATATTCGGATTGTCAATAGAACGTTGACCTAATTATACTTTGAATGTCCCCGAAACAAACATTACATTTGAGAGAGAACGGGCACATATGCATGTGTTTCCACAGTCAGTTTGTTTGTATCAAGTGATGTCTAGATTATGAAATTGAAAATTTTGCCAAATAGGCATGTTTATTTTTTATTTTTGTTTGTATTCTTCGTTCAGGATTTGCGTACTTGCAATAGGTAAGGGCATATATTTATGTACCATATCATTGCTATGTAATTATAGGTTGATAATCTACCCGTGAAATTGTTTACGGATACACGACTTTGTAGATTGTTTGTATGGAGTTTATCGTCCTTGCAACAGCCCAGGTCATAGGAGGGCAAAAACGAAATAAAAGAGGATAGAAGCGAGAGGGAATGCTGTTTCTTAAATGTCCCCTTAACAAAAGAAACATCCCGATGGATTCCGAAGGGGTCAAACATTTGTCGGATTTTCCAATATGCTGTGGGATTGTCGGATAAAATAGGCCTAACGTGCAGGATTGCGAATACACCGCCCATAAGGAAAGCGTAAGAAGGAGAGAAAGAGTTTCAAGTTTTTTTTCAACAGGAGCTGCATCCTTGCTCAATAACAACAAAAAGTTAAACGATGTTTAAATCCTTACAAACAAAATTATTAGTCCTAGTGGAAATATTGTTAATAAGGACGAGGCTTTCCTATTGTGTGGGATCTATTTATGCTGCTCCAATATCGTTACACAGTCCTTTTATAACTTTTGTATTAAAACTTATAAAAAACGTTTTAAACGTGACTCATCATGTAGAGTTCAACAAGGAATACGAATACATTTTTCTCGCGCACCTGAAATTCTTATATTTATATGAAATGCACCTATGTTACG
This sequence comes from Crassadoma gigantea, assembly GCA_032360845.1. Lineage (NCBI taxonomy): Eukaryota > Metazoa > Mollusca > Bivalvia > Pectinida > Pectinidae > Crassadoma > Crassadoma gigantea. Next base: position 10,506 of record JAULCA010062322.1, read on the forward strand.
GCAAATTCCCTTTTTTGGTTATATGTATATTTTAAGTATCTGGATTTTTATATTGATAGTAAACTTACAAACAAAATAATGGCCTAAATATTTTAAAAGTCTAAAAGATTACTGTAAATATACATAATCAAGCGCTTTTACAACTTAAATTTTGCGCTAAACTAGTATCGTTATGAGTCAATGAAGGACTATGTATATTTTTTTTACTACATATTTTGTTGGTGCGTCAATTCGTCATTGTGCTTAACTGATAAAATTCGATATTGCTCTGAAATTTTAGTCCGTTAAATTAAGTATGTTTAAAGTACCTGCATGTGAATACAGAAACATAACCTTTGAGTTTCAGGTAATTTTCAAACATGTAATTTTGGTAATTTGAAATAACAACTCGTTAAGCTTTCCGTAATTTAGATAACTTGGTCCTCTCTATGTAACCTTAGCCGTTGTGAGGACATTAAATCACAAACAAAACAACATCTTTGACATTTATTGTTTCATTGTTAAGCCTGCAAAACGTCTACTTTAACTTCCTCTATGGATGACATGCAAGCATTACGATCAAGCACTAGAAATGTTTATGATAAATATACGATGGTTACTTCATTCATAAACTGTATGTATCGTGTTATGAATTTTCATATAGTAATGTATGGCAGACATTGTCACCTGTGTATTACTTTCTTTACAAATCCATGGACTTGTCCGACTTCAGTCAATCAACATTGAAACGGCACATGGACGTCTAGCTCGCCACACCTAAAATCAAAGCTATTTTAGGTATAGTCTGTACACATGTACTTTAAGTCAGATACGCCTACACAAAGTAGAAACTATTACACATATTTACTTATGAAAACACATGCCTGCAGCTAGTACAAACTATTGTATGCGTTAATGGTCAGACGCCCCTTCAGTCAATTAACACAATAATATAATACGCCTCCTGTCAGTACAACCTATAAGACGATTTGTTACTCTTGTTAACATACTGATTTACAGTTAGATATTCAATTTTTAAAGTATTTCAAATCCATAAAAGTGCAGTCAGTTGGTTCACTGTTCTTAATTTTTTGTAGTTTATTTGATTGTTCTTTGGTGCTGTTGAGAAAAGCAATGTGTTCTTTCCCAATGCCGTGACATACAAGAGGCACAGAGGGCCTGTATCGCTCACCTGGATATAGGAACAATTATAGCAAAATATTCTTCAGATTGGATTCAAGGGAATAGGCAAGGCCCCAATGTCAATCCTTGTAGCAATCTGTATAAGGTTTTTCACGACATGCAATTTTATGTATGGTAAATGGATGGGGATCTGAACTGTTTCCAAGCTGTGAATCCGAAACTAGGTCCCTAGGGTTAGGGTCAGACCCTAGGATCAATTCTTATATCATGACTGCATTCGTCTCATTATACCCAACAATTGTTTATATTGTTTTTGGGTGGGGATCTTAACCTTTTCAAAGTTATGACCCAGTGGTTTAGTCTCCAAGGGTGGGTCAGACCTCAAGACCATTTGTGCATTCATCTCTTTATACTCAGCAATTGTATATTTTGTTACAGGGTAAATATCTCAACTGTTTCCAAATAATGAATAAGTCCTTCCATTCCTACAGAAGAAGAAGGATTCTAAAGAGGAATTTGCTATTTTTCCCATTTGGGCATCCACGCAGGCCCTCGGGGGTAAGACCCACCGTTTATACAAAATTTGTTCCTCTTCACCAAAGGATGCTCCACACAAGATATGGACCAAATCCTTTCATTCCTATAGAAGAACAAGGATTTTAAAGTTTTTTAATGTTCCCCCTATTCGGCCCCGCACCTCAATCTCCTCGGGGGCGACGGCCACCATTTATACAAAAAATAGTTCCCCTTTACCTAAGAATGCTCCACATTAAATATGGACCAAATCCTATCACATTTCCAAAAGAATAAATGGAGGGTTTTTAAGAATTTGCTCTATTCCCCATATTTGGCCCACTACTCATTCGTCTTGCAGGCCAGACCCACTATTTATACAAAAAATAGTTCCTCTTTACCTAAGAATGTTCCACATTAAATATGGACCAAATCCTATCATTCCTACAAAAGAACAAGTATTTGAAAGAAGTATTTCCTATAATTCCCCTAGTTGGCTCTTCGTTCCTACAGAAGAAGAAGGATTTTAAAGAGGAATTTGCTATTTTCCCAATTGGGCATCCCCCCAGGCCCTGGGGGTTAAGACCCACCGTTTATACAAAATTTGTTCCTCTTCACCAAAGGATGCTCCACACCAAATATGGACCAAATCCTTTTATTCCTACAGAGTATGAAGGATTTTAAAGATTTTTGTTTAGTTCCCCCTATTTGGCCCCGCACCTCAATCTCCTTGAGGGCCACGGCCACCATTTATACTAAAAAATAGTTTCCCTTTCCCTAAGAATGCTCCACATTAAATATGGACCAAATCCTATCAATCCTACAAAAGAACAAACGGGTTTTTTTTTAAGAATTTGCTCTATTCCCCATATTGGGCACCGCCACTCATTCGTCTTGCGGGCCAGTAAACATTATTTATACAAAAATTGGTTCCTTTTTACATTAAGAATGCTCCACATTAAATATGGAACAAATCCCGTAATTCCTACAGAAGAAAAAGGATTTGAAATAAGTATTTCCTATAATTTCCTTATTTGGCCCCGTCCCTCAGGCCCCTGGGGGGTTAAAATCACCGTTTAAACAAAATTTGTTTCCCTTAACCAAAGGATGCTTCAGACCAAATATGGAACAAATCCTTTCATTCCTATAGAAAAAAGGATTTAAAAAACAAAATGCTATAATTCCAATATAAGGCCCCGCCCCTCAGGCCCCTTGGGGGCAAGAACCACCGTTTATACAAAATTAGTTTCCCTGCACCCAAGAATGCTTCAGACCAAGTATGGAACACATCATATAATTCCTAAAGATTGAGAAGGATTTTAAAGAATTTGCTTTGCTTCCCATATTGGTCCCCTCCCCTGGGAGGCTAGGCCTTCGGTTGATACGAAATTGGTTCTCCTTCACCCAAGGATGCTTCAGACCAAATTTGGAACAAATCCTTTCATTCCAACAGAAAAAGGATTTTAAAGATAGCTATAGATTCTTAACAGCCCATCAACACTATAAAGGTCATAAGTGCCAATCAATGGTGAGTAAAAATGGGCAAGAAACGAAACAACATCAAACAACGAAACATTTAAAAATGTTGATATATATAAGTTCACTCACGAATAGTTTAAAATGAAAAGAAAGTGGCTATGGTTATTCAAATCTTGTGATACAGACCAACAGCTTTAAGATAGTTCAAAATGTTGTATATGCTAACAGTTTTGTAAAGAATTGAATAGAATAGATCTTAAAGAATTTGCTATAGAATTTTCTTTATTTGTCCTATTGAGCCCTGCTCCTTAGCCCCAAGGGGGGCCACATCCTACATTTATAATTTCTTCTCTTTACTCAAGGCTGCTTCAGAGTCGGTATCAGATCTGCTCTACCGAAAGGATGCAATCACGTCCGTAAGTAAATTTGGCTGTTGCTAGGACGTTAACCCCTATAAAAAACAAACAAAAACTGCGCGTTTTACGCCTGTGAATACCTACACTTCAATTGAGGAATGTATACCTGTAGTTAGTATGACATTTCAAGAAACATCTGTCCGGCCTTACAGAAATAATTCAATTGGTAACAATGAATTAATCGGGCGATAGTCTTGACTTATTCATTGAGTATTACATTTAACCCCATAATAGATAACCAGCACATGTGTATGAATGTTTACTCTCTTCATGTTTGAACTGTCGCAAAAGGCGTACATCGGCGAAAAAGCCGCTGCTAGATTTTACGATTGAGAATAAGGACAGAACAATCGAAAAGACAGTCCTCTCGAAAATTGTATTCAAACATTGCATATGATAATCAATACGCTTTTTCTTGGTTACAAAATCAAATCAAAACTTAAATAAGGTTAAATGATAAAAACTGTGGGTTTTATATCGTTCCTGAAAACAACCGAGTTTTTCACGTTTTATCGCCGGTGTAATTTTAGTCCATAAAGTAGCTAGTACCCAAACACTATGTCTGTCTGCTTAACGTTCGTTAAAACAATATCTTATATACAAAGGTGCAGAACCTAAGGTAATATTATACAGGATGTAATGTTAGGGATCTGGTAACAAGAGGAGGCTGTTATATTAAGCCATCTCCCACCAGTGAAAAGATTTCAATATAACACAACCAGGTTAAATGGCATCAATAATTATATAAATTCAACTTATACCGATAAGTAAACAGCTAAACGTCTGCTTAACCCTTTCACCCCTATGTAATTTAAACAGACTCTACTGTGCATTGATCTTGAGTAGTCAATTATGGTCTGCAGGGGTGAAAGGGTTAATGGAAAGGGTAATTGCAAAAATAACCTGTTCACCTGTTGTCAGTATAATGTACCTGGGCGGGAATTTGCTGTGTGCATTCGGCATGACGTTTCAGTGAAATAGCACTATAATGTCGGCATCAGTTCCGCGCTATCGGAAAGAGGCAAGAACACCAACATACCATGTTTTCTGCGCATACACACGTAAGTACGCATACACTGCACACATCTTAAATTACCTTAGCCGTTAATAGGATGTTAACAAAATGAAACCGAACCAACATACAGTACTACTCGCAAAAATACAAACATGCACGCATATAACAAACCCGTTTGGACACGTCAGTCGATGACCACAGCTATAAAAAGGACGTTAAACAGTTCAGTATGAAACGAAAGCGAGATGCAAATCATACGGCTGTACTTTGAACATTTCTGTATACACGAGAGACATTGAAATTATCAGCACTTTTTGGTGAATCTCCACATCACCCTGTTCGATATACATTTAGTAGTATACCACTAGAGATCTTAATCTCCCAATCCGGTCCCTCCTGTGGCATAATAACATCTTGTTGGAGTTTTAATGACAGCAGGTTCTAATTAATTGAAATTAAATTCCTTAAATACCTCAGACTTGGAATAAAAAGTCTAGCCTTTTGGAATACGGCATTTCATGCCTCTAGATACAGCATCTGATACATGCTATAAACTATTTACTTACGCTTCTTAGCTTTTCTTTACTTTTCAATCTCAAATTTTCAATCCACATTTATGAATATATATAAAATATTTTCAGAAATATAGGACATACCTAAACATCGAGGTCTACTCCAAAATCGATTTAGCCATCTACGTAAACTCTTGATCAACACTTGAGGAATCCGCATAGTAAGTTGAAGGATGTGGACGTTGAAAGTAAAACCTTACAAATTGTGTTGTATCTGGAGGGATGGACAAAATTGGAAAACCGATTTATTGTACATGAAATGACCTCAAATATATGATCCCCTGCGGGTTCGGGTTCTTTTTCTTCAAAAAAAGATACAAATAACCATAGCCATTTGTTAGCTTTTCAAGTTAATGTTTGTCTTTTACCTGTCTGTTCGTTTGATGTCATTTCCTTCAATATATTTTATATAGTTTTTGTTTGCCGTAATTGCCGCTTCGCGTTGATCAGCCATTTAGGATTCAATGATTAACGTACCAATGTTTTCCTTTTCGTAGCCTCTCCTTCAGCATTTCTGGTTTATTATACCTGCTGTCCCCATTGCATGATCGCAAGAGGCGACTATATTTTGGATCTTATCTTTTCTCTTCTTTCTAAACAACTTTCTTCTTCCTTTTGTCTCCTTTGACAATGCCTTTAGTTCAGCGTTAGCCCCTGTGAAGAAAGATTTGGGTTCTGTCCTTTGGCCGAGACATACCAAACTACAAACGATAGTATCACTCCTGTTTCATCCATTGTCATTGTCCTGCTGGGTGCCGTCGGCAGTATGTTTAAGTGAGGTAGTACTATAAAGTCGGCATCAGTTCCACGCCTATCACCATGAGACAATACACGAACATATCGCAGCCTCCCAAAACACTCACGCATACACTACAAGCATGCATGTTGCAAACATGGGAGACCGTCCTTAAATGTCCATAGCTGTTGACAGAACGTTAAACATTACTAAACCAAACCAAACCAAACCCCAAATAAATCGTTTTCTAACGATCATGCAGTGGGGGCAGCGACTACATTTAAGAGTCAACTAATTTCGGGGGCGCTCTGCAAAATCGAGGACTATGATGGAAAAATAAGCTGATACATTTACGGTAAAATTACCATAAATATTATTGGAAACGCATCTTACATGTAATGAAGATAAATATGATAACAAAATTACCTTTTCTCATGCTCACTCACTCGGAATGATGGTTAATATCAAAGTCTCCAGCACACGCGCATACACTACACAGATGTAGGCACTGCGTTTAACTAACTTAGGTGCTAACAGAAAGACGAACAACCAAATAAACTAAACTGTAAAATTGTGCGAAGATTGAAACAAATGCAACTTTTGTTTTTTTGCTATGTGTACCTGTTCTCTTTTTTCAATCAATGTTCTGTTTGCTGCAATTTAACTTTTGGATTTACATTAATATATTGGTAACGTGATTGTACCGGATCCTGCTATAGAATATCAGAGTATTTCGTATTTGACATTAAAATTCGAAACATTTGATATAATCTACAGTTAGCAATTAACAGTTGAAGAGAACAGACAATACGTTTGACCTGGTGCGACAGTACGTACGTCATACTGTTGACTTGTTGCTATAAGGAGGAATCGAAATGTTACACACGAACAAGAGGCCGTGACCCCAGCCATACTGTGTCCAGATGGGATTTTATTGACGA
>JAULCA010062544.1:5246-17280 GCA_032360845.1 Crassadoma gigantea
ATACTCACCACCCCAGTTATACTCACCACCCCAGTTATAGTCACCACCCTAGTTATACTCGCCATCCCAGTTATACTTGCCAATCCAGTTATATTCACCACCCCAGTTATACTTGCCAAATCAGTGAGCAAATGGTGGTTATTTAGCTGGGAAAGTTGCATTTCAAATTTAATTTTGACATAAATATCCTGATCTACAGGGTTTATGTGTATTTCTGTCTCAGTATGTATTTCGTACATGTACCATATATCTTAGACAATACCTGATTGTACTAAAAACATGTATGCTTGTGTTTGCAGGCTCTTACCTGTTTGTCTGAGGCTCCTGAGGGAAGAAAGGTTTTACTAAGCGATGTTGAAAAGGTCAGTCAGATTTTAGAAGCACCATACACTTTTCTAAAATGAATTGTTACGTGTAAAAATCATCTGAAATAAGGATTATCTAGACTGAGAAGTTGCATCACAAAGAAAATTATTTGTTATTCACATTGGTATAATTATTAAGTTATGAACAAAAGAATACATATTGTCTAAACATATGACTACCAGAACCACCATCTCCTATCTACAGTTAGCCATATATCGGGTATACATATATCTACATACCCTCATAAAACAAAAAAGAGACAAACAACGGAGTCTTTTCTAAGCATGAGTGCTTTAGTTTAACTCTTCAGATGCTTAGTAATATAGTAACTGTTACTTAACATCTGAAGGGTGAAACGAAAGCACTCATGCTTAGAAAAGACTTCATTGTTTGTCTCTATTTTCTTTATTTTAAACCGGTCAATGTGAAAAATAATTTTTTCTTCAGGTACCCATATATAGATATATACCCAGTAGTGGGATCTTGTTGGAGATCTGGATTACATATATTTCAAAAGCTAATTTTTTCTTTTGTTCAAAATATAATTTAATCCCACCAGCATATTTTAGGAGGGATATCAGGGTTTGGGTTCATCGGGATCATCCCTCTCACATAATGTAACCTCATGCAGGAGGCCTCTTTCCCTTCATTATCACTTTCTTTTTCATTTCTTCTCTTAAACTCCAAATCGTTCACTCTTTCATTCTCATTCTTAATGATAATATTTAATAAGATCAAAATGGTATAATGAATTACACAAACCATTCCTTTTATTTATATTAAAATATTTACAGTATATTCATATTTAACAATTCATTTATCAGGAATTGCTTGTAAAAATGAAGTCGTTTTCATGGGACTATATATGGACCTGTTAAGAATCTAGTCGTTTACATGGGACTATATATGGACCTGTAAAGAATCAAGTCGTTTACATGGGACTATATATGGACCTGTAAAGAATCAAGTCGTTTTCATGGGACTATATATGGACCTGTAAAGAATCAAGTCGTTTACATGGGACTATATATGGACCTGTTAGGAATCAAGTCGTTTACATGGGACTATATATGGACCTGTAAAGAATCAAGTCGTTTATATGGGACTATATATGGGCCTGTAAAAAATCAAGTCGTTTTCATGGGGCTATAAATGGACCTGTGAGGAATCTAGTCGATTTCATGGGACTATATATTGACCTGTGAAGAATCAAGTCGTTTTCAAGGGACTATATATGGACCTGTAAGGAATCAAGTCTTTTTCATGGGCCTGTTAGTTTAATTGTTTAAGGTTTCTTTTCATAAGTCATTGTTTATAATTATTGTCTGTTTTGCTGCATATTGATTCCAATATTTATATTGATTTTGTCTGGTTTTTACAGATCAAAGCTTGTATGTTGGACCCCATACCAGCGGTTGTCAAGGCAGCCACTATTGCTGTCAAAGTCATCACATGGAAGCCATGAACCAGAACGAATTATTAGCGAATAGTGAAAACCAGTGAATATTTATACACAATGTGTAATGGGGCACTTTGGCAGTCAGAAATACGATAGCATACACTGTGCTACAAAACAAAAGAATAACAACATACCATGCATACTCTGAATGGATTTTAAAGCATCGTTCAAGTTATCTGTAATGAAAGATTGTTAGCTTTGCAAAGCATTAAGTCTTCTATCGAAAAAAAAACCTCAATGTATTCAGCTGATACCTAACTCTGTGTATTTATATTTTCTCAAATCATAAACATTTGTTGAGAAGTTTTTGGAGAGTATATTGTTCCATGTCTCAATATGAACTTATTTTCATATGAACATGAAAAAGATATTTTATTTAAATAAAATATACATAATTTCATCATTTTATATATGAAATAATGATTATCAGTCTTATATTAAAACAGAACTTGTATAATATACCGATGTTTTCTGGTTTTGATTTTAGAAATGATTCTGTTTATAATTTGAGGGTATCTTACTTACAGGTTATCATAAAGAACAAATGAACAAAAACATAAAACACCAACTATTGTGTATGTGAGTATGGCACTGATGAATGTTTACAGTAGTCACCCAGCTGTGTAAATGATCTTACGTTTTGCACAATTGAAGTAAAGATTGGAATTTGTTAGCAGAAGTTGGTATTAAGGAGGGCTTAAATAGCCATTGTTATCATAGTGTCTTGAAACAAAAGCATTACCAAAAAATACGACAGTCAAATACAAAAAGAAGTGGAACTTTTAATGAATAAAAAAAGTTGCAGTATCTGAACCAGGTTATTTTTTACACTGTATTGGGATATGTTTTAGTTGTTTGCTCGTTAAGGATATTTATGTAGAATTTATAACATCCTCGATACCCAGGTGTTACGTTCACTTACGCTATCTGCACACCTGGAATATGTCTTAGTAAAACTGGGGGCTAGGTGTGTACCACCGTGTGTGAGACAAGAAGACTAGTTTGGTCCTTTGATGTACATCAAAATAATCTCGCGGTCGTGTAACGTTAAAATCTGACTGATTTTGAAGTCGGAAGCTTTTGTGATCTTCAAAGCACAGGTATCAGCCAAGCGATTTTACCCAAGACCAATCAAACAGCTATCTTCATGCCTTCAATTTTGCTATGACATAATCCAGGGGTGCAGAGAGCGTAAACAAAGGTGACCCTTGGATATCGAGGATGTATGATGCAGTGCAATTCATTTTAGCATACTGTAACAGCTATTAAATTTTATTAGTATAATCAAATGTTTGTCTAGTTTATCTTAAAAGATATCAATTACCAACCAAAGGTGCTGCATCAGCCATTGGCCTGTATCTACTGCATTTGATTAAGGAAAATGTGCTACCAATAATAACGATTATGAAAATTCATCAAATAAAAATTACATTTCCCGTGTTTTCCATGCAAAAGCTGTACTTTTGGTGATTTGGTTGCATTAAGTACCATTAAAATGCAAACGGGCTTGGAGATGGTTGTAAACACAGGGCTGACTTGATTGCACTTCACCATTAACATTTTTGCACCGCCTTACGTCGGCACACCATAGCCTCGCAATCAAGTCTCCTCCGTGTCGTAACAACATGGCAGATATTTTCCGAGTGATGATGATAGACAATTTTTTTTCTGAAGATGAAAGATTTGCATTTTGTTTCGGAACATTTCCTATGTCATATCTGGCGTTGATGGGGTATTTATAGTAGGTTAGCTATTGACAAGCATGCTAGTACATATGCATCTACTTCGGGAATATATGCCCAAGACGGTGCTCTCTCTTATTCATGCTATTCTCGAGGCAGAATGACACTGCATTGCATTTAAATATTAAATTTGCCTCCGAATTTAATTCACTGTATCTAGAGGACAAAATGGCAAATCATGACTTACTGACAGTAGTTGCAGAGTTGCTGTTAATTCTTTTCAGAATATAGGGTAAATCGACATCAGCTGTACATGTACATGTATGCAAAATGATTGTAACGTATATATCCAATAGGCCAACAGTAGACTAATACATTGATTTGTTTGTAAAGCTCAGTATTGTTTTCTTTTGTAAAAGATGATTGTTAATGTTATATACATGTACAGATAGCAATTAGTCTGGCTCCGTTGGTAGAACATTGGCGTCCAGAACCTGAGGTTGTAGGTCCAAACCCAGGTTGAGGCACCTCAGTAACTTTCACTTCTATTACACTTTCAAGATGCGACGCAACAAGATGAAGGTATTTGGATATTATGAGGAAGTTGTTCCCCTGTATCAGGTTGATGACTTTAAGACATTTTTTCGTGTAAAAAGACACACATTTCAATTCCTTTGTCAGCAATTTGTAGACAAACTATTGTACCACAACTACGGTGGAAGGATACTAATTTCCCCTGAAAAGCAATTAATCATTACATTTCGGTACATGGGATCACAGTCCTGCATCCATGACATAGCAGACAGATTTGGTGTGACAAACTTCTCTGTGTTACGATGCAGGGACAGAGTATGTGAAGTATTTCTTACAAAAACAAATCCCAAATTATCCGTTGTCCTAAGCGAGATCAATTCTAGAAAATTGCACAGAAGTTTGAAAGCAAGAAAGGATTCCCTAAAGTGATGGGTGCTTTTGAAGGACACGCATCATAATTTCTGCTCCAAGAGATTATCCAGAACAGTATTTTAACCGTAAGGGATTTCATTCTATTACAGCTACAAGCTGTATGTGACAGTGAAATGAAATTCTGGGATACATACGTAGGTAAGCCAGGGTCAGTACACAATGCCCGTCTACTCCCAAATTCTGATTTTTGGTCAAACGAGAGTATCACATAACTGGTGACTCTGCATATCCTTTAATTGACCCCATACAGATGTGTTGGAGTACTATTGAGAAGACAGACAAATTTCAATCAGAGTATCTCAGGAACACGTGTGGTCATTGAACGTGCCTTTGGTTTGTTAAAGGGACGTTTTCGTAGACTCAAGTTTATTTATGTTGCAAGCCTGCTAATAGCCTGCAAAATTATCACAATTTTCTGTATGCTGCATACTATCTGTGTAGACCAAGGTGACAGCATGGAATGTGCAAGGATTTTTTTGCTCCTTTAAAAGGTGTAGAAGAACCTGAAGTGACTGTATTCATATGGCATTTATCAATATGTTCGCTTCAAGACTCCTGGCAGTGTTAATGATACCTCCCAAATGGAATAAAGTGTCAGTAATGAAAACAAAATGCATCTGAATGAATTTTATTGAAATGCTGAAGAATATAAAGTAACATAAAAATTATAAATCATATCACAGTGTTTCTTGAGTATTCAGAGAAATAAAGGTTATAAAAAAGAAATAACCTGCTAGGTCCTTCAAACCAAATATAAGACATGGTAATCAGTACAGTTTTTACATGCCTACATGTATCCAGTACTGATATTCAGTGCAAAACTTCAAATCAGGTGTTTTTCTAGCATATGACACTAGTGACAGACATATCCTTCACAATGTACATGTATTAAAGTCAGTACATATAGATAAAGCAAATCAATGCAAGTTAGACGTTTCCCCATTTTAAAAACACTCATAATGACATTTGAATTCTCTGTTTTTCATTTTGTATATAAATTCGACTAGCCAAATAAGTTATGAACATTGAGGAATGTACCTAAACTAGAGGCCTATGTACATGTGCTTTAAAAGGTCAATTGTGACGACACCAATATTACCTAACAAACCTTTCAAGACTTTAACAACAAATTTCTACAAATGTTACAGATCTTTGACAACTTATAGTTCTAAGAGAAATGGCACAGATAGAAACTTCCTATCAATCAGATAGTAAAACATTATTGATACAAGTATTCCTTAAGAAAAAGCTCCAATATATTGTACAAATATATAGGTAACTTTTAAAACTTTAGTACAAGTAGAAAAGGCACAATTAGGAACTTCCTATAATTCAGACGGTATACAAGTATTCCTTACAAGTATTCCTTAAAAAGCATACATTGTATAAATATATACATGTAGGTAACTTGATAATGCTTTCGTCTTAGAAAATAGGCTTGAATCAAATAGTACTAAAATCTACCACTGTATCATTTTTTTCTCAAATGCTTAAAAAAACTGAAAAAATTTGTCATCATAATCTTCGTCCATATCCCAAAGTTTCCTTTGGCTCCGAGGTTTTTGTTCATTTTCCTTTTTGAAAAAGATGTCTCTGAACATTTGCATTTTTTTCTTTTTCTTTGTGCATCTCTTTCATTGGCTCTAACATACTGTCTATCCGTTTATCTGTTTTCTCAATCTGATTAAAATCATATCCTACATTCTCTACGTATCATTTATACGTAGAGAATGTAGTATATGATTTAAATCAGATTGTCTGTTTTCTCAGGCTTTGTTGTGATCAGCTGTTTTATTGGTGAGCTTATGGGATGTTGCGGCGTCCGTTGTCCGTCCGTCACCTTTTCCTTTAAAACACTACTAGTCCTAAACTGCCCAGTAGATTTTGACTAAATTTGGTCTGGAGCATCCTAAGACCAAGGGACTTAAATTTGTATAAACCCTGGGTCTGGCCCCCAGGGGACAGTGGGGTGGGGCCCAATAGGGGAAACATAGCAAATTCTTTAAAATCCTTCTTCCTCTGTAGGAATGAAAGGATTTGTTTCATATTTGATCTGAAGCATCCTTTGGTGAAGGAGAACCAATTTTGTATAAACCGTAGGTCTGGTCCCCCAGGGGCCTGAGGGGCGGGGACCAATAGAGGAAACATAGCAAATTCTTTAAAATTCTTCTTCTTCTGTAGAAAGGAAAGAATTTGTTCAATTATTAAGTCTAAAGCATCCTTGGATGAAGGGGAACCAATTTTGTATAAACCGTGGGTCTGGCCTTCAGGGGCCTATCGGGGCAGGGCTCAAACGCGGAAACATAGCAAATTCTTTAAAACCCTTCTTCTTTTGTAGGATTTGTTCCATATTTAATCTGAAGTATCCTATGGTGAAGGGGAACCAATTTTATATAAAGCCGTAGGTCTGGCCTCCAGGGGCCTGAGGAGCGGGGCCCAATATGGGAAACATAGCAAATTCTTTAAAATCCTTCTTCTTGTGTAGGAATGAAAGGATTTCTTCAATTTTTGATCTGAAGCATCCTTTGGTGGAGGGGAATAATTTTGTATAAACCGTTGGTCTGGTCCCCCAGGCGCCTGAGGGGCGGGGCCCAATAGGGGAAATATAGCAAATTCTTTTAAATCCTTCTTCTTCTGTAGGAATGAAAGGATTTGTTCCATATTTGGTCAGAATCATCCTTGGGTAAAGGGGAACCAATTTTGTATAAACAGTTGGTCTGGTTCCTCAGGGACCTGAGGGGTGTGGCCCAATAGGGGAAACATAGCAAATTCTTTAAAACCCTTCTTCTTCTGTAGGAATGAAAGGATTTGTGCCATATTTGGTCTTGTGTGAAGGGGAATCAATTTTGTATTGAAGGCGAATCTGATGCCCCCAAGGGCCTGAGGTGCTGGGCCCAAAAAGGTTTATTAGCTATACGGCTTTAAGTGACTTCTCTTTTTGAACCAAGGGATGAATATCAACCTTCTTTGACTTGAAGCATCCATAGGTGGTGGGGATTCAAAATTGTACACATAATAGGGCTGACCCCTAGGGGGTTGAGGGGAGGGGCAAAAAGTAGGCAATTTGGCTATACAGTTGGTGTATTGCTATAAATGACCTTTTCTGTAGAACTATGCCATGGATTTGATCATATTTAGTAGGAAGCATTCATGGGAGACGGGGATTAAAATTTGTACAAATAATGGGACTCCCCGGGCTAAAGAATGGGGCCAAAAAAGTTTATTGCTTGGAAATGGTTTAGATCCCCAGCGTTTAACCACATATACAATTGCTGAGTTTAAAGAGAAGAATGCACATTTGCTTCCAGGATGGTTCAAGGGTCTGGCCCCACTCTTGGAGACATAGTCCCTGGGTCATAACTTTGAAACCGTTGAGATCCCCATCCCAAAACTATGTATACAAATGCTGGGCAAAAAGGGACACATTCACTCATGATATTTTAATTGATCCTAGGGTCTGGCCACAACCCAGGAGACCTAGTTTCTGATTCACAGCTTGAAAACAGTTGACATCCCCACCCCATAACCATACATAAAATTGCTGGACATGAAAAATATAATACAGATATGCTATAAGGATTAACCTTGGGATATGGCCTATTCCCTTGAATCTCATTTGGAGAATATTTTGCCATGATTGTTTAGATATCCAGGTGAGCGTTTCATCCATGCTAGAGTTACTGCTTCGTGACATTTTCTTTGTTTTCTTTGGTGCTTCAGTTTCCAGGGATCTAGTTTCATCATCAACTGATAACATTGTGCACACTTTAGTGATATTCGGATCATTCCCCATCAATTCACACAGCTGATCCTCACATGGCTGACTTTTTCGAGCTGCACCTGTTCTTTTGTTATTGTCCTTGACATTTTTATAGCTCCTTAGTATTGTTTTTTGTCTGTTAGCAACCTGTTCCTCTGTCACACAGCTTCAGTTCTACATTAAGTTTATCTCTGATTTCCTGGTACATCTTCTTTTTTGTCATTTTTCCTGATCTTACCATCTCTTCGTTTACCTTGACCTGGTCTAATAGTAAGGATGTGGCATGTCTGGGCAAAATAAACTTGGCTGAACCATTTGAATCCTCATCTGCAATATGTAAGCAACTGTTTTTCTAATATGCTTTGTACCACCAATGTTCATTGTTATTTCTGAAAAAAGCATTTGTTCTTTAATGTTGATCAACATCTCACAGTTATTACAGAAAATATCTTTTGACTTATAAGGTAACATATATACAGTGATCAAAAATACTTTTAATCTATAGCAGCCATAAAATAAATTCTTCAAGTTATATGGATACCTGGATGCTGAATCATTATACAAAGTTTACTTTAAATGCAAGAGTCAATAGATTGATAGCTCAGCTGGTTTTCACTTTAAGTAGGTGAACAATCAATGCCGAGATATGTGTTAGCTCTGATGAAGAAGAACCTATATTTTTATTAACAGTCCTGGGTATCAAATTTGACCATACTTTAATGTTCACCCCTAGATCTAGTATATATATGTATTAGCAGTGGCCATTCTCAGTCTGAAAATCTCTAAATACTGTCATAATTTCCCGTTTGTTTCAGAATTAATCACATGAGAAGGGTGACAGGACTCAACCACCAATAAGTATTAGGTCTAAAAGGAATACTAGAATTCACTTCAATGCACGTGCAAATGCCTCTCGCCTTTAACAGGTAATTCTGAAACAGTCCTTATTGCCCCCACCCCTCCCATCGTAAAGGGGTTTTGCAATTTCTCATTTACAATTGAACCAGCATCCCACAAAGATGCTTCAGGCCAAATTTGGTCAAATCCATCCAATAGTTCTAGATCTGAAGAAGTCAACAATGTGGAAAGCTGATGGACAATGAATATGGATAGACAGATGGATGGCAAGCATGGCATAATTTTTATAAGCTCACCATTGTTCTTCAGACCTGTAGCAGGGATCATGAAACAATGTTAACTTAAGTTTTTGCTTAACCAATCATATATGACCTCACTTTTTGTGATTGGCCAAGTCAAAACTTAAGACAATTTTCATTTCATGACCTGGGACCAGGTGAACTAAAAATGAAGCAGCCAGAAGACACTGAGACAAAATGACACTAGCAACAATATACTCCTGCCCAGGCCTACTGTAATCAAACCCTAAACATACCAACAGGTTCAGGTAGGTCCAGGTTGTGGCTTTCTTGACAAGTATCTTAACTACTGCTACTTCCCTCAACAGACCATTGACCTGCGAAACAAACTCAACTTTCAAATTTCATTGAACTCTTTTCATATATAATATGCTTACTTGAGAAATCTGATGTGTTAGTGCTGGATGCCGTATCAGAATTTAAATCTGAAGCACTGGCATTACTGCTGGCTGCCTCAGTATGACAAATGAATGCCTTCTTGTGAAGGCTTTTGGTTATGATGGATTTAACCTAAACATCTAAACAAAAAAAAACAAAAAAACAAAAAAATATACAGCTATTAAATTTAAGGTGAATTTTAGGAACATGTCAATTTATATAACGTTAGCTTCTAGGTATTCATTGAGTTTTATCCATTAAAATATCTTAAATCTTTTACATGCATTTTAAAGGGTATAAGTAAGTAAAAACCTAAACGACTTGCCGTACACTTGTAGTTAAAGATGCATTGATGGAAGATAAAGTCCAACTGAGGGTAAATAAGGTCATTATTTTGTTTCTCTTAAAAGGTTCACCGTACCAGCGTAGGGATTCAGCAGCAAATTCTCCGTTCTTGCTGCACCTGCACGTTTAACAACGGTTCCTTCAGACACATTTTTAAAAAGGACCTGATATTCACCTGATCTGCAATACCAAACAAGTAAAACTTCCATTCAAATCATCATAATAGACTTTTTTCGTCATATTAAATGGAAAATATGACATCACAAGTATGACCTTGTCACCTTACAGGTTTTAAGTTATGCAAACACTACGGCTGACAATGGCATAATGAGAGTAGACTGTGAAGTTCCGATTTTGTATCACTGGTTATTATTTCCTTTACCTTTCTATTGGTGACAGTTGTAACACCATATTATTTGGATCCGCCATCATATGCACCTTAATCATTAGTAGAAATGAGGACAAGGTATTAATGCACATATGTAAATACAATAACATTGTATTAAGCAATGTATATATGCGCATATAACACCTGCAGTGTCTATATAACTTAACCCTTTCTCTTTCTTATCAAAAGGAAGGTTGCATATGCTTTGTCATGCTAATCTGATGTATAGCTTGTACAACTTATATATGTAAAAAAAATCTGTTTCTGCTAACTCTGTATTTATGTGCCTACCCTGAATGTTCTTGGGCCTTTTTCAAGCAAGGACTATTAAAGTCAAGTTTCCTTCTCTATATAGCCTTAGTAAAAACTATTCAAGAATTAAAAAAAATTTCCTACCTACCTACCTACCCGTTTTTTTCTATGTGAAAACACTATTATTTTTTGGGGCCTAATTATTGCAGCAATACAATAACATGCCTGAAGACAATTGTTCTTACAATATTTTAATTTTGTATTTTTGTAACATTTTGAATTTTACAATGGTTAGTCATTTGGTTTTTATCGTGAATCCTATATTATCATATATTACAAAATACCCTTTGAGGCACACAGAGTACAATATGTTCCGGTGGTTACTCCTGTTATAATCAGCTCCAACTCGTACGTCTCATCACATGCTGGATGGAAAAAACAACTTGCATACAGGACAATGAACGTAATCCTGTAGCATTTAAAAATTGTTACCATACAATGTTCAGGTATCTATCCCATCTATCTAATATAGGCTTTAGTAATATTAATTATATAATATGTGATAAATAATAATATTTATTCAGGGAAAAAGGCATACTATTACAGTGATTAAAGTGAAATTATCATAAATTTAAATCGAGAGGTGTAATAAAATTGTAAAATAATTTCATAATGAAACTAGTTACTTCATTGATAATTTATAGTGTAGAAGTTAAAAAATAAATAGTTACATAATTCAAATTAGATTATCACAGAGATCATGATCACAGATCAGTTCCATACTGGAGAAGAATTTATCACAGGATTTAAAATAATTAAATCAAAGGTACAATCATTCCTTTTTTTTTAATCTAAAGTCACCGCCAATAAAACATTTCTGATTTCCCCGCCACGTTTCGATCTGCTGTATGACAGATGAAGCAGGTCCACTTGATCTCGAAGTTAGTACCCACTGTAGCGAGAACTAAAGATGACACGGAATTAATAAATCACAACCTTTTTAATACTCTTATAGAACACACATGAATTGTGTACATTAACATAATGTTCATTCTCATCCACTACTATGGAAACGATAGAAAACGTTTAATTTACGGTCCTGGTGAACTAGTTGATACTAAATATATCGACAAAGTGAAAGTCGTCTTGTCTCGTCATAACGTAGCTTGGCGATATATAGAAGTAAAGGATGAGTGTCTATAAGACCCTTTTTTGGGCCCCGGTATATTCGGATATCCACCTCCTTATTTTGTTCAAATATGTCCTATTGTATGACATGCA
>JAULCA010062655.1:6338-17278 GCA_032360845.1 Crassadoma gigantea
CATGTTCGTTTTCTCATCTATAGTATATAGCTACCACAGGGGACTGTAACATGTTCGTTTTCTCATCTATAGTATATGGCTACCACAGGGGACTGTAACATGTTCGTTTTCTCATCTATAGTATATAGCTACCACAGGGGACTGTAACATGTTCATTTTCTCATCTTTAGTATATAGCTACCACATGGGACTGTAACATGTTCGTTTTCTCATCTATAGTATATTTCTATCACAGGGGACAGTAACATGATTATTGATAGACTGTGCCACTGTGACTAAACTCATCACGTGACTTCGTGCCAAGTAAAAATATGCATATTCACTATGCTTAAAAAATAGTTGGGGCGTTTCCTGGCCTGTCCAGTCAATCATATGAGTACCGAGAAAGACAGGTTCTCGGTCACATGACTTCAAAATATGAAATAAGAAAACAATCGTGCAAACAATATGTATGGTATGTCCAATGAATAACTTGCACCTCGTATCTCCTTTATTTTTTGAAAAGTCGAGTTAACTGATGATATCCTTCGATGTCCCACATATCATTTTGATATTTTCCATTTTCTCGAACTGAAAATTGTTTCCAGGAAGTACATGCGCTTAATAACTGATACTGATAAATTCGTATATATCTACCAGGCATAAGTATTTTGCATTGAGATATGCAAAATAGACTTTCACAACATGTTATGACGCGACTGTGACGTCGCTAGTGACGCGTTATCATACAGAGTTTACAATGCATTCACTGAAGCAAATTTAAATTTTCTGCAGCTATACCACATTATTGAGAATATTTTGATAGAGATTAATCTTATTCCTACAGTTCCTATACATACAGTTCCTACACATCTGTTTCTTCAACTTACCCAATTATTTTAGGGAAAAATATGCAGTAAATTATCTAACAGTAGCTGTGTATATATGTTCTAATATGCACTATTGGCATCAGAATAATTGAATGAAAAAGAGTGAAAATGCGGTATAAAATAAAAATTCAAGTATACTTTTGGGTAAGAAGATATTTCGGCTTATAACTGACATGTGCAAGTACAAATACACGTTGTTTTCAAGAGAAACACCAAATTAAGGCCTAGGTCAAAATCCTTTATTTATAAATGTATTCATTATTAGATATATGAGTGTTCTTCAACACTTAACAATGTACTTTCGTGTCTTTGAAAATTGTTTGTCTTTTAAAACTGGAGAAAAGGCAGAATCTCTTCAATATTCACTGCATAATGAAATCATTATCCTATTTGTATATTTATATACAATGTATCACTGTTAAAATTTTAAGCATCAATTCTGGAGTAAGACCTTTGATACTTTTGAATACATATATTGACATCTAAACAATTGTGAAAATCAACGTGTTTGTTTTCGTTCTTAAACTTATACCAGTAATTTACGGTACCATCTGAAGAACACAAACAGGTAGTAAATACCAACAATTACTTTTGACTCATACAGCCACTGATTTGAAATCTTCTTCTGTTTTCTTGAGGCAATCCAACAGATCAATAAAAATATGTTTGATATTGCTATTAACAAGTGTTGCTAGATTGATTAAAAAAAAATGAAATGTCCATCAGGCATGATCTTAAATGATTCAAAAGCCGTTTATGTTGTTGTCCAGTTCTTATAAAAAAACGTAGCGATAAACTATATTGGTCTTGTAATCTTCTGCTGACTGTCTTCAATACAATTATAACGACTGCCGAGAATGTAACGACATGATAACTTTATTAAGTATTGAGTATTAACAAATACAAACAAAATCTATGAAATTTGTTTGTTTAGAGTTTTGCGTCATTGCAACAGCTAAGAAAAGAAAGTCGAAAGGGAAAAATAGATAAAAGATCAAAATATGGACGGCAGATCGACTTTTGTTATTTATATATCCCTATATATGATAGCAAATAGCGCCAATACAAGTATTTCGAAGATGGTTTTAAAACAACGAACTAGGGCAGATCCATTGCCGCAGGGTTCAATATGGGGTAAGGACATTTTATGGGAGACCAGGGCAAGTTCGGCCCTTGGGTAACTCCAGCCACTAATGATATTTTTGGCTTGAGCAAATATTTACTTTGAGGATTTTAGCAATGCAGTTCACTTGGAATGGCATTCAACGAAAAAAGGTTGGAAAACTATAATTTTAGATTACTAAAAGCGAGAAATTTTTTTTTAGGATGGTAGAGAGAAAATCATGACCTCATTTCTTTCTGCAATTTTGCAAACGTTCTGGAAACCGAAATGCTACTTATTAATGTATCACGTGTAACAAACCGACAGCTTTACATCATGGTATACAAACAAGCCTAGCATTGAGTTTCATTTTAGGGTTGAATCTTGCTTTGGTCGATTTCATGGGGTGATTAATTGAGTTGGGCTTTAAACAAATTTATTGAACCTCGAAGCTTAATCTCAAAATATGTATTCATACGCAACGGTAATGTTAATCTGGTCAAATTCATGTCGAATGAAACGGGTAACCTCGACTTTTTTTTTTAATTTTCTATATTTCCACAAGTTTTATCGATACGTAAAACAACAACAGAAGTTCACTCACTTACATTCATTGTGATGTCATCATCATCATCATCATCATCATCATCCTCAATTTAATCGGTCGATCAATCACTCAACAGTCAACATCATGGATCAGTGTAAATCATTATAAAAAAGAATGACTGCTGGTATAGGAAGGTTAACCAGTGACTATACGGTCAGCCTCAAGTTGCATATTTTCTAACCTATCTGCATCAGCGACGGAACAACCCTTCCATAGTTCACAGCAATATTCTAAAACTGGAAGAATAAATGATCTATTTATTCTATTTAATGTACGTCTAGAAAGGATAAATTTCAATTAACGAAGGACACCTAATTGTTGCGCTACAGTTTTACTAATATATTCTATATGTTTTTTAAGCTCCACTTACAATTTGAGTCGATAATACTCCTAGATGCTTATGGTAGTCTACAAATTCAATACTTACATCGTTAAAATTTCATCCAGTTCAGTTTTAGAAAAAAAACATTGCCTCTGTTTTTGCAGGATTAAACTTTACCAACCACTTACCAGCCCAAGATTGAATATTTAAAAGCTCATTGTTAATTTTCTGTTCAAGTACCTGTAGACATTTATCCGAGCACAGAAGAGAAGTATCATCCGCAAAAAGTTTCGAAAGGCTTTCTATATAATGAACAAGAGAGGACCAAGAACCGAGCCATGTGGCACCCCATCGTTTGTAGATTTTACAATAGATTTGCTACATCCAAAAATTACCTGCTGTTTTCTACCAGATACATAGTCCATTAACCAGTCCAATAACTTGTCTGATATGCCAATACTAGCTAGTTTTACTTCCGACCCCCTATGCTATATTCTATTGAATGCTTTGGAAATATCGATGAAAACTAGTCCGGTAGTTTTTTTTTCTCCAGATTATCACAAATTGTATCGTTAATTTCTATAAGCTCGTGAACAGTAAAATGATCTGGTTGGAAACTGACTGGTATTTAAATATTAGAGAATCGTCTAAAAGATAATTATGCAAATATTTAGCTACAAGTCGTGCGAAAACTTTGCCAATAGTACAGATTAATGAAATGGGTCTATAATGGGAGGGATCTTGCTTGTCATAGATTGGCATTACAAGTGCGTGTTTCTAGTGTGTGGGGATATATCTAGTCTCCAAATAAGCATAAGAGTAAGCAGTGTTTTTAAGCATAATGTGATTTATTGTATCATTCCCTACAGCTTTACCACTTTTTAAAGTCTTCAGTATGTCAACGATGTCGTTTATATTATAAGATAAGTCAGAAATTATGAAGTCTGTTCTTAATTCTGCAGTAGGTTTGTCAGTGTCAGTATCGTCAGTAGTAGATATTTGTCTTAACATTGTCGTCCATTTCTATACTTCCAGCCGCATTCCTCAAAGGTGGAATAGAATTTGATGTGTCAGATGAATTTATAGGTCTGCAAACAAGTTTCCAAAAGTTTTTAGGATTCGTATCACTATAATTATTTAACAGGCCATTAATGTCCGCAGAAAACGTTTCTTTCTTTCTTTTTTGAGATTATTCAATGTATTTCGCTGTTTTCTAAGGTTATTTAAATTGTGAGTAGTGTAACTGGGTTAATATTTTTGAAATAGTCGGTCCCTCTTCCTAATTTCACGTCTTAAGTTAATTAAACCAATTGAAAAGAATTCCAGAAAGCTTGTGTACAGAAAGGAGGCCAAAACACAGTACAAAGTAGGTATTTCTTGTCTGGAAACTGGATCTCAGTCCACACAATTATTCTAAGTCAGGTCTACGACGTGTCCATAGGGGACTGGAAGTGTAAACATTTATCCCCCACCCAGGGTCCCACGGACTGTACGGAACATGTTATAACCATCTAGGAGTATATCGATATATCAAGGTGAGTCTCTGTTATGCAGATTATATCAAAATCCAAGGATACTTGCTTAAGATAAGACAACTTATTTATAAGATTACGGATATTAAGATGAAAAAAATTAATGTTTTTAAAATGATCGTCAAGACCTGGGTTCGGATGAACATCATTACTTGATAGAAGTAGTAGTTGTAAAACAATATGAAAGCTAGAATTGTCTATAAGGCGAGTTAAAAATAGCTGAGTAGCATTTGCTAGTTTGACAACAGCATAAATCGGAAATGACCTGAACATGCTGAATAATTTGAGGAGATTAACATAAAAGAATACTTTTTTCGAGTAAAAACGCAGTGTGTGCGAAGGTAGAAACAGCCGATCACCGCTCTATGTGACACTATATCATTACCCATAATCATCAAAGACAAACATTGATATAGGGCAACGATCGGGTCTGTAAACTATACTTGTGCACATTTGCGATGCATACTCAGGAAGCTGGAGAATGAAGAGGTCATATCGGTCAGGAGAGAACAGACTATAGTAACATAGATAGATGCAGAGAGATAGAAAGAAAGAGAACGCATAGATAGAGATGATTGCATTAGGGATAGAGATGATAGCTATATTTTAGTCAATTGAGCGGGTTTGTTGTTTTTAATTTAGCAAAAATACTAAAATTTGGATATTCACGTGTTATCCATATGTATACCCACATTCATATACTATTTTTTTTTCATCAACAAATGGACACGTATTATTTCAATTCGATTCAATTCACAATATTCACATTATTATACAGATTTGAACACAGAGATTACATATGCACACACCTATTTCAGCCTGCACGAATTCACTTGTACATGTATACATCATGTATCATACCTCATAAATAGCATACAACTAAACGTTTTACTTTAAATGTGTACAATTAAACATTTCTGTACATACATTATATGTATTTACATAATTCTCTGAAACATCACAAACAGTAGGGAAAGACATGCATATTACTCTGTGTGCTCAAAAAATTCATAAGGCAAATTTTCATTGCCAGGTACGTGTTAGGTAATAACATGACTATACGGATTACATTTTTATACATTATGATTTACATCTTTACAGTTATATCATAATGCTCACAGGGTAATTGATATTTTGGTGTGTTCAGGTTTTCTTGATCATCTGAGTTTTAATCAATATATGTAGTAGAAATCAATACATATAAGCAAGAGAACCAGACTACTGTCATATTGATCAAAACAAACAAGTTATTTACTGAGCTGCGGATGCTTTAACAAAAACATTCATGTTAAGTTTTATATAAATAGAAAGACTATGAAGTGTTCATTTAATTACATATGCACATTTTGGTTTTGGGAATATCTGTTCTCTTACATATATGTTTCTTAGAGTTATTTTTGTTAACATGTTTATAACTTATCTTAATATTAGATACTATACAGAGGATTTCATATTTTACACGAATGCATATCTTGTAACTTATATATATGCATGTACATGCATAGATTTATGTTATTTTAGCGCGCATTATGTTGTTTGCTTGCAAAGCTGTGTCATTCAAATAAATCATAAATACCATACAAAAACAATTCAATACTCATAATAAGGTTTTCTCTGCCTCTTGTGTCCCTTTTTAACTTACAATATATATTTTACAATATTCAAAATTAAAAATTCCCGCCTTATCGATAGTCCACACAAATTCCGTTCAATAGTTTAAACAGCGTGTTGTCGCGTGCTGATTGGCAAACAAAGTATTACTTTGAAATTTTAACAAATACTTTAATTTTATTCCACAATTCAGTATCAATACAATTGCGTATGATAGGATGACTTAAGGGTGACTTAAGTTTATCAATAGAAATATGATCTGAAAGTTAGATTTGAAATTGTTTCGACTTTTCCCCGGAACAGATTTCGCGCATTGATAATTACTGTGAACACCGTGAATCCGACCTTGCCCTCCACAAGAGAGTTATTTTTAGAAGCTAAATGAGCAGAGGGAAATGTTCGAATTTGTGAAGAATCCAGGCGTTAATTTATTTGTTGATTGTATGGGAATCTGACTACGGTCGGTATATTATACAACAGCTTCGTTATTTGACATGTCGTCAGAAACTGAGGAAACCGTGGCTGCGAAACGCGTGATACTGCAGCGTTCGAAGTGATTGATCTCGCGACAGAGCACAGGGGCTCGTTACAAATGTCTGAAATACATATGCATTGTGTATGTTTATGTGTGCGGGGACTAATATCAGTAGGTCTATAGCATTGGTTATTTCAACCGGTGTGCATTTTGTACGATATTCAGACCTTGGCCTTGTTTTTGTTGAAATAAAAGTATTTTTTTTTCATATTTTCTTTTTCCTTTGCACATTTACAGTGACAAGTCACACAGTGCCCAGCGATATTTCATCAGTCGTCATGTTTATTTACATTAGATATTGTATTTCCCGTCGGTGTTGTATTAATACGCCAATAATTATGTCCCGTGCTGGATGGTAATTGAAGTACCATCAACGACAGAGCTTTCAAAGAGGCTATATAGTGATAATGCCATGAAAATGTAAACATTAAACAATACAACATACATACATAAACGCATACATAAAAAAAACACTACATACATACATACATGCATATTACGTGTACACTCATATATACATAAAGGTACCATAGTTTACAACTAAATGTATATACAGTATCAGGGAGATCGTGTAGCTTATAGGTATATATATCCAGGTGATCTATATACACTAGATGACCATAACATACCTGTAAATATCTGGGAGATCCGCATCCTTCATGTTTATTTATGGAAGACCTTTTGGTTTACATATGTAATACGGGAGGAAAATGCAAATATATGTTGCATAACTACATTTAGATATCATATCTTACATGAGAATACACCATCAATTACTGAGGAATACATAACTGATCTCGTGTTTTTAACTGGATAATCTACATACATTTATATCTTTTGAAGATATTGCTTTCATATAAATGTATCTATATACATATTCATACACATATACATCAGAACAGAAGATCTCATATCTTATATTTGATTACATTACTGAGAGGGCAATGCTATGTCCTTGTTACTCTTACAGTTCTCGTGCATTATATAGTCTATGTATTTAATTTTATATTTATATGTTTACATAGTGTAGCAGGAAAGAGAAGTGTGCTTCCAGGTATAGTCGGACGCTCTACCACTGAGCTAAAGGGGAATTCCCACTAGCTCGCAGCTAGAAGGCGACCGTAATCCTATGTACAATTAAAACCTGCCACACTACTCCCCCCCCCCCCCTCCCCCACACACACCCCCGTTTTAAAAAAGGTGTTCGCCCTCGAACACCACAACCCAGGTTCTAACTCCCTGTCACCAAAGGGAGGGCCACGGACACCTTTTGTAACAGGACGCCGACGATCGATCCAGTCTAGTTCCGCTACACTAACAATGGTTGGGTCAGTGTTTTTAACAGCATTCCCCCTGAGGTGGACATTATGAAATGAAATCAGAGGGAATTCCTCCTTCCATACTGTTCTAGCTCCTCGATCTGACATTTGAGGTTACCCACTACCTTTTCCAAATTATTAAAACGATGGCTAAGTGTGTCGTTGGTCTTCTGTAGGTTTTAAATATGCCCCCTTTGCTGATATACAGTTTGTTTGAGAGGGTCTACTAGATCGGACAAAATGTCATGAATGGATTCCTGTAGTAGGGGGGGAGGGGGGCATTGGCTAAGGCAGGTGCTAGGACCGCTCAACAAATTTAAGATTTACGAGCGTGCTCCTTTGCCCTTACCCAGCTTGAGTTCGAAGGGAGGAGCCAGACAGACGTGGAGTTACGTCGTCTGTTGGTGGGAGGTTCGATGCTGGGGTTTGGGGTATTACTGTCTGGTTGGTGTTTCGCTTTTGACGAGGAGTCTCTTGATTTAATTTAGAGGAGATGGATATGATTGGTTAAGGACTTAAAGGTGAATTGTCCTGAAAAAAAATTTCGGACACGTAAACAAAGGAATTCAAACTAACAAATATATTTTTCGCCTTATTCTTCACAACAAACACTTATATTGCACAGTTTTTACAGGTGAAGTATTGCTACCAATATTTACTGTATTTTTTAGTCTTTTTATCACTGAAATCACAGTATGATGAGTCGTTCACATGCCAGCTAGTTTCAAGGCCGCAATCTTGAATACCATGGTTGAAGATGTGTAATTGATAATATATTTAGGTTAAATGAAGATATTTATATTATAACTAATAATGCATTTAGCATAACTGATGATGTATTTAGTATAATTATCATGTATTTGGTATTTATCTAAGGATTGATCTTCATTTTCACGGCGTATACGGTAGGATGAACGCAGTTGGCAACGAACATATATGTACGTATTCTATGGTGCGCGTTAGCGCTCCATTGAGAATATGCTCGTTGCCAACTGCGTTCGTACTGCCGTATACGCCGTCAAAATGAAGGTCGATCCTTATATTTACATTAAAAATGTTTAAATGATGCATTAAGCAGAAAAAAAATCGAAGCGGGTTGCCACGATAGGAAATACGGGAGTCGTGGTTGCTAGGACAAATTTTAAATTAAGCAATGACAACGGTCGTCATGTAAGCGTATTTACACACTGTTCAAGGAGTGACGCAGTAAGAACGAAGCCGCCATTGTTGACGTTACCGCCAAAGAAATTTGAATGTGTATATATGGAATAAGAAATTGTCAGCATGCATTTGTTGTATAGTTAGACATAATGGACCCCGAATATTTTCCATGTTTGTAGATGGTGTATGATCTAAGCATCGGTTGTAATATAACTGTTGTCTCGCTGAAGCGTGGACGGCGCCATATTTGAAACAAGTATCAACTCGTAGTCTTTTTTCACTGCGTATACACTAATTTATACGCAGTCAGAGTTTACTAAGCCGAAGAAGGGAGACATGTAAGTATAATATAATTGAGGATTTATTCAGTAAAAACGGGGATATATATAGTATATTTGATAATGGTTTAAGGATAAATGAAGATGTGTATAGTATAATTGAGAACGTGTATGGTATAATTGAGAACGTGTATAGTATAATTAGGAAAGTGTATTGTATTATTGAGAATGTGTATAGAATAATTGAGAACATGTACAGTAAAATTTAAAACGTCACTCGTATAATTGAGAATGTATATAGTATAATTGAGAATGGGTAAAGAAGTAATAACGACAGTGCAGACAAAGAAATTTGTCAAATTTTCAGTGCGATCTGCCCCTTTATCAAGACAAGAACAAGACAATTTACATATTACAACATAAAACAGAGAAAAACAGACCCCATGAGATAATAATACAATTAAAAAAACACAAATAAACAGAAGTTAAAACTAATATTACGTATGCTGATGTAATTGCATATCCCCTCGGTTAGCGTGTAACCGAAGGCTAATTAGAGGAAATAATTCATCTTGAATACGCGAGGTCAAGTGAATTTATACTTAAAATATGAACGTACGTATTGAGAAAAAAAATGTCCTTTAAGTTCGTGTAAACACGTCGCTGAAAAATAATTGAGAATCTATGTAACGTTATAAAATATTATTGAGAATGTAAATGGTATATTCGAGAATGTCTATAGTATATTTGAGGTTGTCGTGTTTAATCGATAATGTATATTGTATTATTGAGGATGTGTACGGTAAATTGAGGATGTGTACAGTAAATTGAGGATGTGTACAGTATTTTGCGGATGTGTACAGTAAATTGAGGATGTGTACAGTAATAGCATATGTGTACAGTAAATTTTGGATGTGTACAGTTAATTGAAGATGTGTACAGTTAATTGAGGATGTGTACAGTAATAACGGATGTTAACAGTAAATAGCGGATGTGTACAGTAAATTGAGAATGTGTACGGGAAATTGAGGATATATACAGTAAATAACGGATGTGTACAATAAATATCGGATGTGTACAGTATTTTGCGGATGTGTACAATAAATTGAAGATCTGTACAGTTAATTGAAGATGTGTATAGTAAATTGAGGATGTGTACAGTAAATTGAGGATGTGTACAGTAAATTGAGGATGTCTACAGTAAATTGAGGATGTGTACAGTAATAGCGGATGTGTACAATAATAGCGGATGTGTACAGTTAATTGAAGATGTGTACAGTTAATTGAAGATGTGTATAGTAAATTGAGGATGTGTACAGTAAATTGAGGATGTCTACAGTAAATTGAAGATGTGTACAGTAAATTGAGAATGTGTACAGTTAATTGAGGATGTGTACAGTAAATTGTGGATGTGTTTCAGTTATAGCGGATGTTTACAGTTAATTGTGGATGTGTACAGTAAATTGAAGATGTGTTCAGTAAATTGAGGATGCGAACAGTAAATAGCGGATGTGTACAGTATTTTGCGGATGTGTACAGTAAATTGAAGATGTGTACAGTTAATTGAAGATGTGTACAGTTAATTGAAGATGTGTATAGTAAAT